>JAVRRU010000012.1:583090-764092 GCA_035928005.1 Exophiala sp. CCFEE 6388
TAGTAGTTGTCTTTGTGGACGAAGTATGTTTGGTGCTAGTGCTGGTTGAGATATGTTTGGTGGAGGTTGTCTTCGTGGACGAGGTATGTTTGGTGCTGGTGCTGGTGCTAGCTGAGGTATACTTAGTGCTGGTCGTGGTATGTTTCGTGGAGGTTGTCTTCGTGGAGGACTTAGTTGTGGTCGTAGTTGGCTTGGTAGTCGTCTTTATGGACGACGAGGTAAGTTTTGTGCTAGTAGTGGTTGTAGTATGTTTTGTTGAGGTTGTCTTCGTAGTACTCTTAGTTGTGGCAGTACCCTTAATTGTAGTAGTACTTTTGGCAGTGCTGGTAGTTTTGATTGTGCTGGTTTTTCCTGTACTGGTACTTTTCCCTGTACTACTAGTACTTTTTGATATACTCATACTTTTAACTGTGCTTGTACTTTGCATTGTGCTTTTGGTCGTGCTAGTACTCTTCGTACTACTCTTCGTGGTCGTAGTACTTTTCGTGGTTCTTTTTGTGGTACTAGTATTCTTCGTAGTACTCTTCGCAGTCGTTACACTTTTCGTTGTACTAGTGCTTTTCGCCGTGCTTTTCGTCGTGCCAGTAGTACTTTTCGTAGAGCTCTTCGTAGTCGTAATAGCTTTCGTAGTACCAGTGCTCTTTATCGTACTTTTCGTTGTGCTCGTAGGAGTCTTCGTAGTACTCTTCGTAGTCATAGTGCCCTTGGTGCTGCTGGTGCTTTTTGTGGTACTAATGCTCTTCGTTGTGCTTTTCGTTGAGCCCGCAGCGCTTTTCGTGGTGCTAGTGCTTTTCGTGGTACTGGTCCTCCTGGTGGTACTGGTGCTCCTGGTGGTACTGATGCTCTTCGTTGTGCTTTTGGTTGTGCTCGTAGTGCTCTTCGTAATACTGGTACTCTTCGTGGTACTGGTACTTTTGGTAGAACCTTTAGTACTGGTGGTCGTACTTTTCGTGGTGGTGGTCGTTGTTGTAGGACGTTTAGTACTGCTAGTCGTAGATTTCGTGGTAGTAGTACTCTTGGTAGTACTCTTAGTACTGGTGGTTGTAGTTTTCGTGGTGCTGTGTGAGGTACTAGTAGGGCTAGTAATGTCTCTTTTAGCTTTCCTCGACTCAATATTCTCAGCGATTGCTGGCTGCTGATCTCCATCGAGACTAGTGGTAGGTTGGGGGACGACATTGTTGATATTGGTGGGTAAAACGGAAACTATCACGGTTTCACTGAGGGAAGTAGCCGTCGTTGTGAAATTAGCCGTCCCATCAAGAGTATATGGAGTGATTGCCGAAATAGAGGGATAGGCGCTGAACGAATGGGCTCCCGCTGCAGTAATAGGTGTGTTTAAGCTGGCAGCCTGAGCAACAGCGATTGCTGCGAACAAGGAGATAGCAGGTAACAACATGATGCTGAAAAGGAGATGGATGAATGAATGAATGAATGACAAAGTGAAATAAAGGAAGAAAGAGCTGTGTAGCTCAAGTCACGAAGAGAGTGGCAGCGCCCTCGGTATGGCGTGGTGATGATAGGCGGAGGGAAGCCGTCTTGGTCTCATATGAGCAACGACTATATACCAATGTAGCATGATGCAGGTATTGAAGAAGTGTTTGTTGTGGATCGATCAAAAGATGGTAGAAGTACTGTAACACCATACTACAGCACAGTAGCTCTCACTAGCTCGTAATGTCATCAATCAGAGTACTGGACGACTGAAGCAGTGGCTCTGGTGGTGAGGAGGAGTTGGGCCGGCAACCAGGAGCCCGCCCAAGGGCCTAGGGATAACACTTATCGTGCTGCCGGCTTTCGAATAACGCTAGGCGTCCTGACACTCCATCCTTCCAGGAGAAAGGACATGTGGGAAACTCAAGTCAGCATAGGTACAGATGAAACACGGCGAATGCGGATGGTAACCAGCAGCAACACCGATGCTCAGACTTTGGTTCGAAAGTAAAAGTAAGACTCCTGTTCGTCGTATGCCAAATCTTGATGGTGCTACAAAGATTGGTGTTTCTTTTGGTCGGTGCCTCTGCGATGACCGTGTGACCAAGTGGAACATCTAGAGTAGAGCATACAATTGCAAAGCTGGATGTTTAGGAAAAAGAGTCCAGGAGAACAAAGTTGGAGAAGTAAGTTAGGTTCTGGACAGACGTGAATTTAGGGTTGGATTGAAGTTAACCAAATTAGACACTAGCAGCGTAGATGCAGACTAGTCCGCCGTTCTCCGAGTGGAAGAGTAAGCGCCAATCTCATGCTGTTCCCCAATGTCGACTCTCTCCAGTCTCTACAGACGAAATGAAAGCTGCTTTGCCGTGCACACGAAGCACGGCCGGCACCTTGCTCGTATCATGAAATGTCCCTTCTTTCAAACTCAGGCTTGGTAACGGCCTGCTCTTCCAATTGTTTGAGAAGCTTGGACCCAAACTCGAACACAGACCTGGTGTTCGTGATGTGGCTTTCATACGGGATTTGTGCACGTGCATTATGCCCACTGCCTCTGCCGCTTTCCCCTGCTCTTGGTCTTGTTTTGCGAGCGACTTGGCCCGTTGGTGCGCCCTATCAAAGTCATGACTCCCTGCACCGCCAACCTCGATCAGTCCCCTGGCCCGTAGTCGAAGTCAAGGTATGGAAAAAGTTTGCAGGAGGGCAAAGAGAAAATGGCATGGGTGAGAAAGCGTTTCCGATGCCGCAATTTTCTATGAAGGTTTCTGATATTGACAAGAACACTATGACTTCTAATTAAAACTATGACCTTCCAAAAACATAGCGCAGATTCCCATGACCCATAAAACTACTGCACCAGAGATCAAATGACAAACAATGCGAACAAATGGTTCAATCTCATACTCTTCCACATCCTAACCTGGTGATTGCGAACTGACTTGTCATTCCTTTCGAGACTTCGCCCTCACCTAGTGTCGTTTGCAAGATTGTCGCCTACTCCTTGACAGTCTCGATTCTGCTGTCAGGATGGTAACTCCAGTCCTTGCATTTCCAGTCGCTCCACACGTCCGCAGGGTATGTGAGGTATTCTGTGTGGTAGTCTGGGGCGTTGTGGATATCCAAGACACCGCGGGTTTTCGTACCAGGTGCTATGGCCCAGCAGTTTAGATGAACGGCACAGCAGGCATTCCAGGATCCGCCGGCTGTCCAGGGATTGCAGACGGTTTCAACACTGCATCCTGTCACATCACCGGCTGGAGTGTTGGCTCTTGTGTCCAGTACATTGGCCACAGCATTGGCTTCTGCATTGGCTTCAATTGCAGGTGCGGCGTTTACCGAGGCCAACAAGGTAGCGACAAAGACCGCGATCTTTGGTGAGAAATACATCTTTGGTTTTTGGTAGGATTGGTAGACTTGATGGTCTGGAGGAGTTGGTATTCGAGTTTGGCTTGCTGTTGGTAGTACTTGTCGAGGATTGCTGATGTCGATGAAGAATGAATCTGAGACGAGAAATCAAACTGATACTTATACTTACTATTCCATGATCAGAACATCGACGCTCTCCCGAGGATGGGTGATTTGTCACTGTTACGTTGCACCAGTGAACATTCATTGTCGAAAGAAGGAGAAGGTTCCTGTGCAAGACAATAATTGACTGTATTCATCAAGGATTCATTGAGTTGCGAACGGAACCAGTGTTGGGAAACATGTAAAGCATACCTAGGAACTAGTAGCAAGGAGCACTGTGCGCGGCAAAGAGAAAGTCTGCGATACATTGGAATGCTTCAATGTTACGTGGGGCTTGGTGGGTAGCACTCTGTTGCAATTTAGTGTGTAGACTTCCTGAGAACGATGACATTGAGGACAGAGATCGCTATATCTGTACCGCTCCTTCTGGAACGGGTTTTGGTACGGGAGCAAAGCTGTGAATGTGGAGAAGACTTTCAGCACTTCGCACTACCCAGAGGTGTTAATCGTGTCACTGAGAGTTATTCATGAGCTCTTACACGCTATACACAATACTGACAACTATACTAGGGCAATATATATACTGAAAGACTGAAGAGCTATGTGATAGGGTAAGTATTGGACCAGGCTACACCTGGCCCGTATGAGCCTGCCCAAGTAGAGTCGCTCTACACAATTAGGCGGGAATATGAACACAACGAGATCACCTGCGACGGTACCTTGATCTATTGTGATGAGGAACGTCATACAGAGACAAAGCACTGTTCTACCTAAACACGGAGAACGAATAATCCACATCCACCCCATTGTTCTTTTTCGTGAAGGCTACCTTCCCCTCTTCACACTTTCACTACATGTGAAAGGTCATTATTGTACTCATTGAAAGGTGAAATGGGACTTTCAAGATTAAGCATTTCGATATGTTGAAGCAAGAGCAACTTTCTGATCGAAGACCAGAGGTTTAAATAAGGCTGAGTTTGCCGACTCCCGCTGTGGAGTTACCACAGTTCTAATTCGAGGTGAGTGACGCTTTGGATCAATCTAGATGCGATCCAAAACGCTCCTACATGACGCACATTAGATTGGTACCACTTAATACAGTTTATCGTCCCACTACTACAACAGGTATTATTCCATCTTAGAGATCAAATGGCACCACGTATCGAATGATTAACGTTGGAGTAACAGTCTCTGCCCCGGTCGATCGTACATCGAAGGTTGCAGCCGAGACGCCGGGACAAGGATCCTTCGTATCGAGAGGTCGTTTCAGCTATTCTTGGTTCCATCCAGCCAGGAGTTGGTAAGGGGGCTTCGATTTGTTTCCCGAAAGGAGGGGCTCGCCATTAGACCCGGACAGGCCTCCCACTGAACCGCGAACTCGCTCTGCACCTTCCTCTGTGAGGACGGATGGATGTGGTGGACAGATAACGAACCGTGAGACGATCGGATTGTTAGTTCTGGAGCTAAGTCAACGCTTCATGAATAAAGAAGGGCTGCCCACAACCCTACGAATGCTGCACGTGTGACCCTTTTGTCCTGCACAATCGGCAAGCTGGAAGTATAGAAGTTGTGCGGCCGCACATGAAAGGATATTGCGGCCGTGCCTTTTGTCTGAGCCCGCTCAGTGCGGAACTGGATCCAGAAGACCTCAAGAGCCTAATTTTGCATACAGTGGCTGCGATATCGCTGCAACTCTGGCAAGGTCTGCTTTGATGACATGTACAGAGTGGGAGACCGGCAACTGTTCGAGGGTCTGACTCAATGTCGAGAGCAAATTGCGATGCGTATCCATGCCAATCTTTTCTGCGGCGAGATCTCGGTCTATCGCGTTTTGCATCAACGTCACTGCGGCGACAACGTGGTGCGCATAAGGATGAATTGCGACCAAGGACGCTGTAAAGCTTTGTAAAGCACCACCTTCATTGTCGTCTGTCATGTTGTCGGGTTGCTCGGGCGGAAGTTGCAGACTATACTTGTTCGTCAACCCGAACATCAGAATATTGAGTACCCAGCTTTCGGCGTCGATTCTTTTTGCCGCAATCCGGGATAGAAGATCAGATCGGTCTGTTGCTGCAATAGCGTCCACCAGCATCAAGATCGCGAGATTGTAGTGTAGCATGTGCTCGACTATGAGTACTGTCAGCCCAATCTGCAAAAGGAAGGTCAGATTCTAGAGCACTCACACCAGCGAAGCTTTGTTTCTTGGCCGAAGAACTGTATACGTCGTTGACACTGCGCCAGCAACTCTCGAAAAATGAGATTGAACTGGTCGATTGCTTCCGAAACCGAGGCGAAGGCATTACTTACTTCAGCCTCGTCGTGGCCGTCCCTGAGCGATTCTTTGAAATTGGCTGTCAACTTCCAAACCATCAATTTCCACGCCGACGCTGCGGCTATTACCTGATTGGCCCTCTCATCGGTCATCTCAAACTCGGGATCATGCCAATCTTTCGTAGTATCTCGGAATATTTCCATACACGTTCGGACGAGCCGCCATAGAGATTCGGACTCAAATCCAAAAAGACCGCAAGCGAGCAATGGTCGACAATTGAGGGTCAAGGAAGCAGACGTGTCGAATGTCAACGCGGCCCAGTAGGCGGCGCTTTCGGCGTTGATGAAGTTGGCAGTCACTAGTGAATGAGGACTTGCGCCAAGAGAGCGAATCTGAGTGTCATAGTTGACCCGGTTGCCATTGAAACGAAGACTTCTTTCATGGACACGGAGCTCCTGGATTTGTTGTAGGGCAGCGTGGACACAAACTTGCCCAGGGACTCTGTCCAGCTCTTCTTCCTCGGACATACCAGAAGGAATGGGAGTCAGAGCGAACAAGAGGAGAGTGAACATGGACCGATAAGAGGTCCTATTGATGACTTTTAACATGTCTCTGTGTGTACGTCTCCACAGGTCTCTGCTTATCTCGGCGGCAGAAGTTGATGAAGATGTTGATGGTGTAGTCAAGGGTAGCCACCGAGCAGCGAAGGCCTCAATCGCATGATCAAGCGACTGGTCAATCTGAAGGTTTCTCTCACGCCTTGCTGAGTCTGCAGGGCTTGTGGGGCCAAGCATGGTTGCTGGCGTCTCATAGTCTTCTTCCATCCATTTATCGAGTCGGCGGCAGAGCTGATTCATGCTCACACATGTATCAGAGAGACTGTGTTCACCGAACCTAGAAAGAAACGTGAGACCGTATCAACACCCCGTCTCGTCACTTACGCGAACGGATTGCTGTATTTTCCTAACCATAAGCCGAAGACTGTCTCAAAAGCTCTCTCATAGATGACATGGAGCCACCCTTTCTGTACCGAAGTAATCAGACAATCTGTCGTCAAGGTGGATTCAAGATTCGTGGGCTCTGCATGCTCTCTAGAGGGCCATCTTCGCTCCTTGCTGCTAGAATTAGAAAGTGGGAACTCAAGGAGGAAAGCCAGCGCCGTTACCCAGTCCAATCACTTAGTTCAGACGTTGACCGTTTTCTGGTTGCGTTCGACGGTGAGCCAGTGTCGTTGCGAAGACGCGTATCTCGTGTCTTTCTCCGCGCTGGCGTTGTTCCATTGTCCGGTTTGCGCTTGAGCCACTAGTCATGTCAGCCTGTTGAGGGCTTTCCAGATATGGTAGGTTGAGATATGCAGTGATCATTATCTTGTACTCATACCTCAAATGTACATTTTCGTTGACGGCTCGTGCATCTGGTGCAGGATTCTAGTCCTTGGGAATCTTCAGTGCCACGTCTGACTCTTCCCGCGTCGCAAGCCACCCTTGACCGTCGACATTCGTCGCAGCTGGAGAACTGGACCCGGCGAGGAGTTGCGGAAGCTGAAAGCGTCATGATCGTGCAAACACTTGACGTATTGCTGGTGATCAAATGCGAAAGACCTCTCACCCAGCTTCATTATGATTCGAAGTGGTTCATGGCATGCGGCTTCTTAAACCTCGGCTCTGCCAAACAAGGCTGAAACAACCACGCATTAGGAACTGCGTCTGTAGTATCCTCTCCGGCGGAGCAGTTTCAAAATTACGTCGGCCATGGTCCGTAATACCTGTTATTTGTAGCATCATAGACCACAGTGCCAAAGGCTGCATACCTACACAGCATTTCCATCAGAGAAGGAACAAAACCACCAGCGGGAGCCTGCATCGTTGTTGTTCTGTCAATATGCAAGATTCGCGACATGTTCCAAATCCTCTGCGTCCATACTATGTCCCTCCCTCGATAGGGATCGAGCCAATCTCCAACACCACCACAAGCGCCTCGAAACCTCCTTCCACAAGTTTCTCCTTCCCTGATATTGACTACTCAGACTACATATCTGATGGCTCGCCTTCGATACCAGCCTCAATCAAGTCAGTGGTCGATCAAGCGTTCTGGAAATACACGAATGTCTTGCTAGCACAACCATTCGAGGTTGCAAAGCTGATCCTGCAGACCCGAGTTGCACAGGAAGAAGAAGAAGAGGCACTAAAGACACCCAATCCTGCGGGCGAGGATGGCTACGCAGATACTTACGACTACGAAAATTCTGATGATGACGAACCCAACTATTTTACATCCGCCGCTCCCCTCGAAAAGCCTACAACCAGCCATTCGCCGCCACGCGGTCGGCGCGGACGACCACCTCGAGATGACGGTGCGCCACGATCCTCCGGCAAGCCGCAAGGAAGCGATGGCCGGCTACATTTGAAGAATCCCCACTCTCTTCTCGAGACTCTATCAGCCTTGTCGTCGAGCGGCGGAGCGCTGGCAATGTGGCGGGCGACGAACTCAACCTTTGTGTACAATATACTGAATCGGACACTGGAGACTTTCTTGAGGAGCTTCCTGGGAGCGGTTCTTGGACTAGCAGAGACCGACATACTCGCTTCCGCAGGAACTGGAGCTATACCAGACACTTCCATTCTTAACTCAACTACACCGGCCGCGACAATACTTATTGCGACTGCAGCTGCCGCAATATCTTCCCTCGTCCTTGCGCCCATCGATGCCGCTAGAACCAGACTCATCCTGACACCCTCTGGCCAAGAGCCACGCACACTCTTGGGAACATTAAGGACGTTGCCCACAGCCTACCTTATACCCAGTCACCTCATTCCAATCACCTTCCTCACCACCACAATACCAACCTTGATCTCAACGAGTATCCCTGTCCTTCTCAAGTCCTACCTTGGGCTAGATCCAGCGATGAATCCTGCAAAGTGGAGTCTCGCAACGTTTGCAGGCTCTGCATTGGATCTCTCGGTCAAGTTTCCTCTTGAAACAGTCCTTCGACGCGCGCAGATCGCAACCTGGACATCTCCCTCATATTCGCCTCCTTCATCGTCATCTAAGCGCAAAGCAATCACGACAATCGTTCCCGTACCTCAATCTTACAGAGGCATTCTGCCTACGATTTGGAGCATCACCCGGGAAGAAGGGTACTCGGAATCACAAAAAGACAGAACTGCCGCGCTGATGGGGAAAGCACCCAGGCGGAAGCGCAAGGGACAAGGCATCGAAGGGTTATATCGTGGCTGGCGAGTTGGCTTCTGGGGACTTGTTGGAGTTTGGGGCACATCTTTTGTCGGAGGCCTACAGAATGGTAGCGAGGCAAGTGCGGCCAGTACAGGCATTCACGGTGGTAAATTCTGAAGCCGAAGTGAACTCACACAATCGAGCTGGGGATGGCTCTTAGCGGCGTTTGTTGCTACATTTGGTGCAGATAGCAGGGCGTTCAATGGTTGCTCAAATGTGATACCCGGTCTCTTCTCATGAAACAAGAGCTTTGTCGAAATGCTGTGATAAAAGGCTTAATCGCAATGCAAGTGTTCCTTCTCGGTGTCTCCCATCGTCACATGCATTCTTCTTAGTAGGCGAAGAGGCCAACGGGAGTGGCCTGATTCCCAGAACGCGGATATTTCCGGAGAGAAGGAACCCCTCTTGCCAAGTCCGATTATCGGCCGCACCATCTAATCTGATAATGATGAGATTTGATCTCTTCCCTCCTGCTCATTACATCCCACCTCTTTGCCTTCCACTCGATCTAAGCCACTATAAAAGAGCGCCTTGGGGCCGACGGCCTCTTATAATCGTCGTCCGGGCTTCCGGGAGACCGTTTCCTTCCACCATACCTTGTGTGCCACCCCAGACCCAAATTGCGTTCTTCGACACGTCCGGCTTCCTAGGTCTGTGAGTGCGCAACGATGGCCGCAACCGCCGGATCACCGCCAGCGACCACAAATACTGGAGGTCCAATCGAGACGAAACCAATTCTATCACGACATCCATCTTTATGTATGAAACCGGTTCAGAGTCCGCCGGCGGACTCTCCGAACCCCGCAACACCTTCTGCACCACTGTCTCTCACGAGCAAAGAGTGGGTTATACCTCCACGCCCGAAACCTGGCCGCAAGCCGGCAACCGATACGCCCCCAACCAAGCGGAAGGCTCAGAATCGGGCAGCGCAGAGAGCGTTCAGAGAGAGACGTGCCGCACGGGTTGGTGAACTGGAAGAGCAACTCAAGCAGATCGAGGATGAGCACGAGCATGAGGAAGAGGTATTGAAAAGAACCGTCGACAAACTCGAGAAGGAGGTCGAACAGTATAGAGCCGACCTTGCCAATTGGGTGGATCGCTGCCGCCGGCTAGAGAATGAGCTGGTTGCCCTCAGATCGAGCACCGCGAGCAGCTTGAAGCACGGTGAAAGTGGGCGAGACAAACCCTCCGCAGTAGCTGACACAGCGATAAACGACACCACCGTCGGCTGCGGCAATTGCACTCTCGAAACTCGCTGTCAGTGTATCGACGACGCATTCACAGCCATGGGTGGCGAATCAGCCACGAGCGTCCATCAGCATGAGAAACGTCCACACTCGCCCATGCATGAAGACGGCGACAAGAGAATCAAAGTCGAGCCCAGAGAAACAATGGAGGTCGACTTCACTACCATGTACATGCCCAAGGATGCACCACCCAGCGTTAGCCGACTGGAAGATCGCCGAGGAGCAACAGCTGCCGTAGCGGACCCTTGCGGCTTCTGCTCAGACGGCACACCATGTATCTGTGCTGAAATGGCTGCAGAGCAGGAACAAGCACAAGCGCAAATCCAATCTACCGCTGCCGTCAGCCTAGCTCGACCCTTACCATTGGGGCCAACGGCTAATCCACCACGGCAACTCAACCAGTTCACACCACCCCCATCAGAAGGCGACGTGTCCATGTCCGTACCTGCAGTTGCTCCGTCCTCTGAAGGTGGTTGCGGCACCTCGGGACCAGGAACATGCGCTCAATGCCGCGCCGACCCGAACAGTACTCTATTCTGCAAGTCTTTGGCAGCATCGCGGGCACAGTCGGTCAACGGCAGCGGCACCGCAGCGTCACTTCCGCAAGGTTGTTGCGGTGGTTCTGCAACCACCGGATCGTGCTGTCAGAGCCGCAACGCCCCGGGATCCGTCCCCTTGCCGCCACGGACGACACGGTCTCGTGCGGCGGCAGCGGCGACAGATCGAGTGCCACCGCCCAAAGCGGGCGTCACGTTGACCTGCGCCGATGCGTACACGACACTGAGCCGTCATCCTGCTTATGAGAGGGCGAGTGGTGAGATCGCGACCTGGTTGCCCAAATTGCATGCCAACGACGCGGCTCCTCCGATGGTGGGCCGCCCCGCGCTCGAGATCGATGCTGCGAACGTCATGGCTGTGCTGAAGGACTTTGACCGTAGATTTGGGCAGAATCGGTGAAACCATGGAGATGTCCCTCACTCCTTAGAGGTCGAGGACGATACTTCGCAGGTGTCTCTACCAAAGACGTGGTTGCAAGGCTGACGAATTGGAACGGCACTTACTAGTAATTGTGTCCGCCAGCGTTGTCGTCTTGCAACCTTGCTAGCAGCCACATGCACGCTACGAGCCTCGATTAAGGTCAGTCGAGCTAGATATTACGAGCTACGATCCGGCCATTACAGCGGCCATATGTTGTCAGCCGACCATGAACAGTAGACAAAATAAAATGTTCATACTTCTTTGCACATATTCCAACCTGTTAATACTGTCTGTCAGTGTCTGAACAAAAGAGTACCGGTAATCACGTAAGTCCGAGAGCAAACACTTTATTGTCCCCGCGAAAAACCTATGTAGCTGTCGGTGCACGCCTCAGTCATCCTATCTGCATGATTTCTGTCACTTGAGTTCTTATGTCCATGCGAACGCGGTTCTCGAAGTCCATCTTATGAGTCTTATAATTAATCCCACAACCATCCAGAAGTCCTCCTCCGCATTCTGTCCGCTTTCGCCATATCAGCGCCAATCGCGGGACTGGTAAGCGTATACTCCCAGGCCAAGTTTCCATCAATGTACAGTGAGTACTTCAGCAGACTACGCTGAGCGTCGCCGGCGAGATTCTGTATGTGCACCGCGCCAACCTTGCTGTTCCCGTCAGGCAAGTAATTGATGGCGACGTCTTCGTCGTCGATCTGCTTGAATGTCCGGAAAGGCAAGTAGAACATGCTGAGCGGTCCGACAGAAAATTCATGTGGGCCAGCCTGAGGTGTCGGGTCGTAAGACTTATGCTGCTTGAGCTGCTTCGAGGATGGCCTGTTCTTGACCCGATCCAGATTCTTGCGCTGGTCAACGCCGTGGTCACTGATAGGTGCTGGATAGCGAATAGCGGCGAACTCGTGACGATCTCCCGAAAGAATAATGACTCGAATGCCCAAGTCGCGTTCTGCAGCATGCATTGCTGCAAGTATCTGGGAGCGCTCTTGTAAGAACCCGCCCCAGGTGTCGGACGTGCCGAAGCGCCAGTTCTTGGTGAATGGGACGGACGAAGCGATGATCTTCCAGTGCACGTGAGCAGGCTCAGGAGTCGCGAGATACTTGAGGAGGGACGCGAATTGCACAGCGCCCAGCATGGTGTGCTTGGCATGAGGATGGGGCGGATTGGATGACTGAGAGGAGGACCCGTACAGTGGCTTCGAGGTCGAGGAAGAAGAAGGCTTAGGTTCAGGATCGGTACGGTACCTTCGTGTATCGAGCATGAAGAACGACGCTGGTCCATTAGAGAACTTGAAGAATGTTGTGTTCGCTTCTGGACCAGTGGGAGCGCCAGCTGGGATTGGTGGATTGACCGAGACATGGTAATGGATAAAAGGATCTGAAGCAGCAGGGAATGGATCTGTGTCGTTGCCACCAGACCAGTCATTGGCAATTTCGTGGTCGTCTAGGGTGTGGATCCATGGCAAGGTGTCGAGTCCAGGCAGTGACCATGAAGGTGAGGCGTATACGCGTCGGTATTCAGCTCGGTAATGTCGGAGAGACGAAGACAGGCGCAAGGGAACGTCTACGTAGATGAAGTCGCCAAGGAAGAGCATGAATGAGGCGGGGGACGGCAACGCGCGGACGACTTTTGAGAGATGGTCAAATCCATGTATGGCTAAAGCGTGCGCCGATGGTCTGTACGGGAAGTTCGCCTTAACGCAGGACGAGGTCAGAAAGGTCAAGCTGTTGCTTGCTTCGGAATAAGGCGATGCTGCCGTGGTAAACTCTCCGGATTTGTCGTTGGACAACGAATAAGTGTACTTCTTTGACGGCAGGAGATTTTCAAAGGTGATGACATGTGTGTAGTCTGTATCCTCTCCGAGATAGTAGATGGTGTCTGTAGTGGTCCAACTCGTCATGTTGGCGGGCGAGAGATACACGTACATTGGTAGCTGGCTCGAATCGGGTTCCCTCAGCAAGACCTTTGCTGATGTGGAATCAACATAGCCGACGCGAGTAAAGCTCACATCTTGGACGGGATGTAGTAGCGGCCCTCGGAAAACTTGATCAAGCGTGAACAGGGCCAGCAGTATGTTTATGCCAATGGTGAGGTAGCTCCAATCAGGCTCCATCCAGTCGGGTATGCCGAGCAAGAATACCTTCAAGAACGACTTCTCTTCCTTGTAGAGTACGGGGTCTTCAAGGTCATGATGTACCTCCTTTTCAGCTTGCCCCTTCTTCTCATGGTTGTCTGGATGGTGGAAGAGCTTGGGAAATAGGTCGTGAAGAGAACGTCTGCTGGGACCGAATGCTTCAGATCTACCAAACACGCATGCAAGATAGATGACGACTGTCGTCAGTATTAACGGTGGAAAATGATGCCCTGGAATCTAGATATTATTCAGCCTGAGTACGCGGGTTGGGCTGGATGCTCACAAACCCATCTAAGGAAAATGTAGGCGGACAGTCGTGCGATCGTAGAGGTTGTAGCTGCGATGATATCTTCCGTAGAGGCCATTTCGAGGGTTGACAAGAATTACTCACTGCCTCAGCAGTGAGCGAAGTCGTCGTTACATGCTTGAGAAGGATGCCTGTAAAACAGGAAGCGAGCAAGGTTGATAAAGCAGGCTTGCTGCGACACCAGCCAAACAATGACGCAGCGTTGCCCAACCCGAGTTCAGCAGAGAAAGGTTTGTCTGACGGTGAGTGCAAGGGAAAATTACCAGGCTTTAAGGAGGACTTTCTGTCAGACTACGGGGGTTTTTCTTCCGGCGCAGATGGATTGAAGTAGTATCCAGCCTTGCCAGTCTGCCATGCAGGACAAATCACTGTCATCGACCCAGGTTCATTGATGCCATGTTTCTGCGCATAGACACAATTATCGCGGCATCCCGAACCTTTTTCATACCCATACATAAAGCCATGCAGTATGGCCACATCCAGCAATGCTGCTCCTGTGGCAGAGCTAGCCAATACTCCCATCCCATGACGCCCCCAAAGTTTGGATAACGCTCGACCAGCAAGCTGAGCACTGCGGCCGACAACTCCAACGGCACGTAGCCACTCCCACCATGCCTGGGGTTGGTCAGCATGCCAGCAACAACTTTCTCAGGCCGCCAGCCATTGCGTATGATCTCGTCGTACGCTTCTGTTGTATGCATTCCGCCCCAACCGTTGTAGAATTGCGCATTGTACCACGCAATACTGCTGCCCCTGGTAGCTTCGAGCATCCTGTGGTCAAAACCTGAAAGGTGCGGTCGACCAGCCATCAGAGCCGTTGCGACTGGTGCGAGTGTGATTATAAAGTCTCGGCCAAAGTCACTTTTGAGCCGATCAATCAGATGAATGACTCCCGGCAGGGACATTTCCTCTTCAATGTCCAAGTCCAGTCCGTCCAAGCCGTACTTCTGTATCATGTCTCGCAGTGGTACGTAGTACGCCTCAAAACGTGCTAGAGGTACATCGGTTCTGGATTCACTGTAGTCGAGCCTGGCGAAACTCCCACGTGCAGCTCCACCGAGCATGCCCAAGACTTTGATGCCCGAATCCTGCAGCACAACTATTTCGTCCCACAATTGAGTGTACTTTTCATGGTCTGGCGGATCATCGTTCAATGTGAGCTTCTCTGGATCCCAGTTCACATGGATAGCGGCAAGAATAACGTGTGTCACTCCAGAAGGATTGGTGATTAGGGGAAGCAATGACACGTATTCGTTGTTGTGATGATAGGTCTGGAAATAACAAACAATCCTCGGATTCCATGATGGGACTGGCGCTGTTGGAATTGGTGGCATGTCTCTCCATCAAGACACGACTTGCGCCAAAACTGGATGTTGATGATTGTGTGGACCGGGGGTGAAGCAGATATCTACCTCGTAGAACCAGAGTAGACAAGGCGTTGTTGATCAGGAACCTACCGAGGAACAGCCGACATTTAGGCGGAGCAGCTCTATCTAACATCCGCGAACTTGTCCTTTTCCTCATCATTATTCACCACATTCTGCACAATACACTCGCACCCCTGTGTAGAAGTCTGAAAATGGAGTCAACTATACAATTTTGGTGAGACCCTCCAATGGGCTTGCAAGTCTTGATCATGGCGCCATACATTTCGGACTTTAGACCGGGAAAGTCTACTAGAGCAGGATGGTGAGAAAAAGCGCGACAAAGAGCCTGTAAGTTCGCCTGCCATATCTCTAGGCGCACACGAGCGGAGCACTCGTCATCGACGAGTGCCTCATCGAAGAGCACAACGGATACCACTTCTTCTCTCTACTGCCAACTGGGACTGAAGGCGGAGTCAATGTTCCAATTCACGTGACGACAACGGAACTCCTGCCTCAAGCGGTAAGGTCTTGTTCAATGGTATGGCAGTACTCTCTGGTACATATACAGGCCATCTGAGAAACCTGAAGAGTCCTGGTCCTGCTGACTTCTTCAGTCTTGTCTCATACCTCATCGACTAAGCATTTCGCATCATGTCGAACAAAAAGTACAACAAGACCCTGATCATTGGGGCAACATCTGGTATTGGAGCAGACCTCGCTGCGAAGCTCGTCTCTGTCGGCACCAAAGTCATCATCACTGGCCGCCGAGTCGAGCGTCTTGATGCCTTTGTCGCTGAGCATGGCAAAGAGATTGCTAGCGCCATCCCTCTTGACGTAACGCAGCTCGGCAAGATCCCCTCTTTCGCAAGCAAAATTGCACAAGAACATCCAGATATTGACAGCATCGTCTTCAACTCTGGTGTCCAACGCTCATATAACTTCGCCAAACCGGAGACCGTCAATCTTACCCACATTGACGAGGAAGTCATTACCAACTATACTTCCTATATCCACCTCACTGTAGCTTTGCTTCCCATCCTTCAGAAGCATCCCTGTCAGACACATATGATCTATGTCAGCGCTACGCTCGGCCTCTGCCCAGGCTTGATCAATGCCGCAAACTACAATGCCACCAAGGGTGCTCTTCACAATTTCCTGCTTTGCCTGCGTGAGCAGCTTTCCAGAGACCCGAACAACAACGTCAAAGTTGTCGAGGTTTTTCCACCAGCAGTGCAGACCGAATTGCACGACGAGCGGTTTCAACCTAACCTCAAGAACGGGCGCGAAATCGGCATGCCTCTTGGTGCCTACACGGCGGCGATGTACGCAAGGCTCGGGGAAGGAGATGATGAAGTGTATATCGGGCCAGGAGCCGAGGCAACAAGGGACAGGTTCGAAGCACAAAGACAGCAAGCATTTCGGGCGATGATACCGCAAGTTGAAGAAGCGTTGAAGAAGTTTTTCAAGTAGGTGGTGTGCGCGCCCGAGATGGCACTTCCACATAAGACGCCAAACCCCGCTAACGGTATGGACATTCATCCTTTTGGAATTGTGCCTGGGGACGTTAGCGCATGATCTCAAAATGTCACATGGTCCTGCCTGTACAGTCTCAAGTGTCCTGTTCTCTCGCTTTGTCGAACATGTCCTCCAAATCGAGCATAGTGCTTTCCACTTGCCCAATAGATGTCTGCCTTTGGTTGTACCAAGAGAGTAGTAGCGGACCATCTGGGCAACGACTACCACGATGATGATGGCTCCATCATGAACGTCAAAGGCATCAATTGGAGTTCTCATTGGACGGCTTTCATTTGAAATTCCACATGTGTACTAGTACCAGTACTCCCCGGACTCGGTCTTCGGGATTAGCGTTTTATATACGCTTAATTCCTTGCCATGGGACAAGCATCAATCCTCTATATATATGGTCTGCAAATTACGAAAACAAAATGCAGCAAGGAAGTGAGCTCCAACTCTGGTCCAAATCAGAAGAACCTACACTCGAACCACCATCATGCCATCAGACATCCCATCCCAACACAAGGCCCTGGTCCTCGAGGCTGTGGGCACCGATCTTCAGGTTCAAACACTGCCAACACCGCAGGCCGACACGGGAAGCGTTGTTGTACGTGTCATCGCCGCTGGTGTACTGTCCTACCAACGTGAAGTCTATGGTGGACAACGTACCTACGCGTTTCCCATGCCATTAGTTGGCGGCTTCAGCGCCATCGCTCGCGTTGCTGCTGTGGGACCTGACGCGACGGTGCTGCAGCCACGACAACTCGTCTTTGTCGACTGTTTCATACGTGCAAGGGATGACCCGAGTGCCCGTTACCTGACGGCGATCCACGAGGGTGGTTCCGAGGGCAGCAAGAAGTTGATGAGAGATGTGTGGAGGAACGGCACATTCGCGGAATATTACAAGGCACCTCTCGAGAACTGCATCCCACTTGACGAAGCGAGGCTGTGTCAGGGGCTGGGCTACTCAGCAGAAGATTTAATGTACCTCTGCTATCTCCTGGTGCCCTTCGGGGGTTTCCGGGATATCAAGCTCGAGCCGGGCGAGACGGTCGTGGTGTGTCCGGCAACAGGTGGCTTTGGTGGTGCTGGGGTGCAGGTTGCAGTTGCTATGGGTGCGAGAGTGATCGCGATGGGTCGCAATGAGAAGGAATTGGCAAGACTCAAGGAGCATGTCAAGAGAGGGACGCCCTCGGCCAGCGTGGAGACCGTCAAGATTACTGGGGATGAAACCGCGGATACCGCTGCCTTGCAGGCTTTCGGCACCATTGATGCTGTTTTGGATCTTTCGCCTCCAGACGCAATCAACTCCACGCACCTGAAGAGCGCCATTCTGGCATTGCGCCAGGGTGGGCGATGCAGCCTGATGGGGTTTGCCAAGGATTTTGTGCCAATTTGGAAGGTCATTTCCGACGACATCACCATGAAGGGCAAATTAATGTACTCGCGTGAGGACATGCTCCTCTTTGTCAAGATGCTGGAAAGAGGACTCTTTCCGACGGGCACAGACTTTGTGGACGTGAAGACTTTTGCGCTGGAGGATTGGAAGGATGCTTTCGATGAAGCGGCTGAATATATTGGCATTGGTAGGCATGTCATGATCACACCATAAGGTTGAAGGTGTTGAGGAGCGGAATCTGTAGTGCGAAGCAAAAGACAATCAATGACATTCTCCTTTCAATACTTGCAGCTACAGTACTCAAGCTATTGCGGGACCGTTATGCTCAGGCATTTCTAGCTCTCTCAAAAATTGTACTTAGACTGCGCCGTTTCCTTGAAATAGTGCGCTTCCATATCGGCCAGCAGACCAAGTTCTTTTGGCTGCCATCCCAGCTTCTTCTGCGTCTTTTCACTCGAAATTGGCTTGTCCATGGAGGTCACATGAGCAAAGAACCCGAGCTTGGGAAGTGCTTCCTCCAAAGATTTGCTTTCAACAGGGAGGTTGAGGACTTTGCCAATCAGGCCTTGAATGTCCTTCTGGGCGATGGCTTGCTCCGCTGCAGCATGATAAATGGCGCCTGCCTTGCCCTTTTCCAGCGCAAGTCGGTACAAGAGCGCAGCGTCGTACCGATGGACAGCAGGCCATTGGGCGGAGCCATCCCCCACGTAGATTGCCGCGCCGTTCTTGCGGGCACTGGCAATCAAGCCAGGAACGAACCCTTTATCGCCATCGCCGTGGACTGTGGGCGTCAGGCGCACGACCATCCCTTTAACATCCTTCTCCTTGGACAACGATAGGATCAAGTCCTCTGACTTCCAGCGGTCGAATGGACCGTTTCGGTCAATGTCGGTGTCCTCCGTGGCCACGGCGCCGTCGACGTTGGCGACAATGAGACTGCCGGACGTTATAATTAGTGGCTTTCCCGTGCCGGCGACGATTTCCCCTAGAGCTGAAATCGCTGCGCGGTCGACGGCCGTGGCGTGGGTCATGTTTGAGAAGTCGTGGATAAATGCCAAATGAAGGGTGCCATCTGTTTCTTGAGCACCTTTCCTTAGGCTCTCTAGGTCTTCCAGGTCTCCGCGCAGGACTTCGCCGCCAGCCTTGGTGATTTGCTCGGCTGTTGCATCGCTACGTGCGAGACCGAGGACTTTGTGACCATGTTGGATGAGTTCTTTGGTGACTGCACTGCCCACCCATCCGGCTGCTCCGGTAACAAAGACACGCATGGTATTTAGAGTACAGAATGATAAGATTGTTGCTGCTCAATCAAGCGATGATGTCTCGTCGAGGTCGATGGGTCATTGAAGAAGTGCGAGGGACTCGGCCCTCCTTTATAGACCTGGGTAGCATCAGGCCACACATGTCAAACAGGGCGGACCGCATGAGAAACGGACGAAGCGCAAGAGATTCTGATGCTTCACGATACAACAGTGCATCGTATGAAGAGTGTAAAGATCATGGCTCATCGGTGATTGGGACGATCTCACCTCCTTGAATCCGAAGCCTTGCCAGAAATGGCGTACCATACGACCTGGGGTTAGCGTGGCCCACACTCGCCCGGCTCAGAATGAACCGAGTCCGACTGCACGTGATGACGAAATATGGCTTAAGTCACCCATGAGAAGGAGATAGCATTTCTTCTCCGACAATACCTCGAATCGAATACCTCAACGTGATAGCGGTCGAAGCTTTCAGCGGAGATATGCGCAGTGATTTCATGTGCTTATGGGAATCGAGAGTCTGTAGAATGAAATGTCGGACGTCGGTAAAGCTAGCTTGCAGAGTGAGATCTGCTACAGGATACCATCACGCGTGGTCTTCGCGATCTGATTGGGCCTGCACGCAGAAATTCGACAGCATACTGGACTTCTCCAGCTTCGAAAATAGTGCCGGACGGTGGTGCCTGACATACACAGTAGAGGAGCTAATACATGTGCGAAGAAAGGCCGACGAGGTGAGGTGAATGCATGGCATGCGGAGATTGAATTCAATCGTTAAGATCTGCGCTTAGGTAAGGCACCTGGTAAGATACCAGGTAGTTAGTGGGGAGCTCCTCTCTAGGCACAGTACTCCATATACGCCCTGAATTCATCAACAAACCATTTTCTCCGCGACAATCCTCACTCTCACCAACGACATCAACAACGGCAAGACTCGACACATGGATTGATTCTGTTAGGTAGGTTCTGTGACCTCTCTTCTCCTGGTAAGTCACGTCTACTATCACCTAGCTCGTAACAGCTCTAATTATCAAGCGCGGTTTTGTTTACCCTCCATTGCCATGTCGACAACCGCGACCTCTCTCGTTCCCTCCTCCGTGAAAAACACCGCAGAATCAGCTATCCAGACCACTCGAAATGTCACCTCCGCTGTGCAGAACACAAGCGTCACGGCGGCGCTACAGAACACCCGGAATGTCGTCTCGCGCGAGGTCACCAGCACCAGTGGTTATGTAGCGCAAAAGGCGCAAAACCTGGGCTTGACGCCGACGAAACCCTCGCCGCAGAATGTACAAGTTTCCACGCCTCCGCCATCACCAGGAACATTTAGACACCCAAAGACGACAGAGATTCTCGCTCGGAACTCTGCCACATCACTTTCGGACGGCAGGATACGAGGCGCAGTGACAAACACAGCGGCTCTGGTTCTCTCCTTCATCTTCAGCGATGCATTTTCGAGCAGGTATGTTCTAACACCCAGTGATCTCCTTCTTGTCGCTGACTCCTATCACAGTGTAAAGCCTCTCCTCCACGCCGCTGGCGTAACAGACGCCTCCGATATCTCATCCACCCTTCTTCTGATTATCCGCCTCATAATCTGCACCAACATCATTCTCCTTTTACGCCCCGTCATACCATACATTTCCAAGAAAGACGAAATAGCAGACATCCCTTTGACACCGTCACAGCGCTCACTGCTTGGTCTGGACCCGTCGGGGCAACCCACACCGAGCCCGGCAGGCTCATCCCTCACATACATCACACCTCCGCGCTATCGACGTTCCTCTGGCTCCCCCTCAGGGACCGACCGCCGCAGTATCTCCGCCAACTATTCCTCCTCTCCGCTATCCACATCGCGACACACACTAGGCTTCTCGCCTACACCATCGCAGTCCATGCGTCGCGTGGAGCCAGGATCCGCCTTTTCCCCATCCCCAGTTGCCAGTCCTTTATTTCATAAGGCGCTGAATCAATCGTCCCAACAGTCGGACATCGACTTCGGCGTTAGTACTCGCTCCTCCTTGAGTGGCAGCACGGGTGCTGGGCTCGGTCGCTCGCAGAGCCTTCGCGAACGACCAGCACGTGAGAGTCGCGAGTCAGCATCCCCCACACCGGGAACTAAGAGTCCTCAGGTCGTGCCCGGGCTGAA
Source organism: Exophiala sp. CCFEE 6388 (assembly GCA_035928005.1). Classification (NCBI taxonomy): domain Eukaryota; kingdom Fungi; phylum Ascomycota; class Eurotiomycetes; order Chaetothyriales; family Herpotrichiellaceae; genus Exophiala; species Exophiala sp. CCFEE 6388. The sequence goes on from JAVRRU010000012.1 coordinate 604,367, forward strand.
CTACAAGTGGCTGTACGACAAGGGGAGAACTCTACCCACAAGCGACTCACGTGGATTTTGATTTCTTGACATTCATCCTGGCCATGGGCATAGGCAAGCACTCGGGTGTGGCTGTTGGCGGTATTTTGGTTTCATGTTAGCGAAGGAGTTTAGCTGTACGTGGCCTAAGGTTATACTGCATATGTGCACATCGGAAAGAAAAGTCCTGCCAACAAAGGTGCAACTTGGTGCAATAAACCACAGTGGAAATCCATGAACATTACACTCGTTTCCCAGTGTCCTTGCCTCATGCCCCTGGAAACGTGAACGATGCAAATGCACGCCCCACGATATTACTAGAGGCCAGGATATGACGATACTGATGACCTTCAAGGCGAGCAGCTGACTTGCATCGTTAATGCTCGCTCTATGACTCGGATCACGCCCAGCACCGGCTCGGCTCATTGTGCGTTGCCAATTTACTTTCGATCATAAAATCATTGACTACCAATACTCCATGGCACTCCATCCAATGCAACGAAACGCTCGCTTCAAGTAATAGTACACCACGTCTGACCCTCGTTCAGCGAGACACCACAGCGACAGATATGCGCCCAGGCTGATATAAGAGCTGGCAAAACCCATCAGACCTCCCTTGTCCTTACTCTCTGCTGCCCATTACCCCGTTCAGCTTGACCTGTATAACTCGCGGCGCGCCCCACAGCCCCAACACGACCGACGAGCCCGCCGAGATTTAACCCCTGCACACCCTGCACGAGCCTCGATCCCACAGCGTCAACCGCGCCCCTCGGTTGCGAAAGACTCGGCCCCTCGCGTCTTCCCTCCGTGGCAACTTGGAATAGTTTCACGTTCGTCCCATTCCACACACCTACAGGGGCGGCCGCGGCACCGGCGCCGGTCAATGTAGCCGCCGTGGAAGAAGCAGGCGTGATGGTCATTTCCGCCGTGAAGATCAGACTCCACAGCACAGACATGTACCAGCCCAGCGAGAGCGGCGACCATTCAAAGAGGTGCACTCGGATAGGACTCGGCGCCGCCAGAATCGCGGAAACGGCAGGATGCTTCCCTGTGGTGGGAATCTGGGCTCGAAAGTCGGTGATCGTAGTCTCGTCATTGGCAATTGAGCTACGACGAGAAGACGGGTTGGAAACGTCGCTGTGGGTGCTTGACCGTTCAATCACCAGCGGATGTGTTGAGAGGACTCTGATAACGGTCAATAAGGTGTGCAGTGGAAGGTCCGGAAGCCAGGTTTCGAGCCATTCGCCCGTGGGTGCGAAAGAGCCTCGAGAAGCAGAGAAGGTCGAGATTGCTGAGAGACTTGTGGTGCTGTTCTGTCGTGAGAAAGTCGAAGATCCGGCAGGCATCTTACCCCTTGCCTTCTCCGACATCCCCGTCAATTGTATGGGAACGTCATCTGCAACAGATGACGATGCTACCGATGGCGTTCGTGACGTTCGCATCGATTGTGTGGATCGTGATGGGATCGGGGCTTCCTCGTTGTCCGAATCATCTGAGTCCCCAATAGCAAACGTGCCGTCCACTGCACTGTCAGGACCGGGAGAGGCTGGTACACCGCGGGTCGAGGGGGAGAACGTTTCCCTTGTAGATGAGCGGGAGAGGTCATTGCCCACGTCATCCAAGGCCTCTTCTTTGCGTCGTTGGGCTGCACGTTCGAGTTCGGCTTGGCCACCTTCCAGTGTGAATGTCCTTAGAGCTTCGATCCGTTTACGCGAACGCCACACCGCATAAATCAAGTTTGGGTTGTACGTGTACTGATGTTCGATCATGGTGTTGATGGCCTCCAGAAGTGCCTGGAGCAAAGCATGATTGCTCTCATTCGATAGAAGAAAGCTTGGTGTTGACATCGACGTCAGCAACTGTACCAATCGACCACTGGCTGCAAGTGACAGATTCTGCACATAAGCAGCCATGTTGTTGATGATGGCGAGGAGCGCAGGATAGATGGCTTCCAGCTTTCCTTTGCTGCTGGTGATGAGGGTGTGTATTGATATGATGAGAAAGTCGGCATAAGAGCCTCTGAAGCTGGATAAGCGAATGGATGGGGGCAATGTTTCTTGTCCCTCGAATTTCTTGTTGAGATTGGTCCCAAAGGGAGATTCCACACTCATAGTTTGCAGGACGAAGACGCACATCCGCACTATGCCTTGCTTTGTAGTTTCCAGCTTGTACTCGATGGCATAAAAGAGCATGAGGACGACAAAGTCATGTGCCCGATTTGACTCTATGATGAATGCTCTGAAGCGTTTGTTGCACTGAAGCACTTCCCAGAATAGCATAATCATTTCTGGAGCCCAGGTGACAGACTTCTGACTACCTGGCAAGTACGAGCTTGTCGCCTGCATCGGCTGGCTTAACACCCTCGTCATACCGTCCGCTAGAAACTGAAAGTCTTCAGGTCTGTGCAGCCGGCCCAAGAAATGACGGTAGTAGTTCTTTGACGTTGCAACATTCCCACCCTCTGGAACCGGATAGAGTAGTAGGACAAGGAGAAGCTGTAGGCTGTAGATAACGAGGGTCTGTCTCGAGTCTCTGCGGACAACATGATTGTAAGGCAGTCGCCAGGAGTTGGTATTGGACTTAATTGTGGTGTTGACGAGAGAACAGAGCAGTGACAAGACAATCTGTTTGTCGGAGCAGGTAGCAATGTATGTGATGGCTTTGACGCCCTGGACCGGAAGCACACCTGAAGACATGTACATAGCCTTGCTTGTGAGGGTCAAAAGCAGTCGGAGGATCTCACATCGATTGTTCTCAAGTTCTTTGCTGGTTGCGATGGACGTCTTACAGCCGACTCCACTCTGCCAAATCGCGTATGTGATCTTGCTCTTTGCCTGAGGTAGTTCAGGTATCGTGAGCCCTGCATAGAAGAGGAGATCGATCAATGTGTCGATGAGTTCCTCAGCCAACGGCTTGGCCTCCTCGAACTCCTCCTCTTGGGGCTCTCTGGTTGTGTCCTGATCTTCTTCATTGTCATCGAACAAGACCTCCCCAGAAACCTGAGCTTTGCGTGTCCGCCGTCGCCGCATGCCCCAGAAAAACTTCTCTTCCCATTCTGTCAAGTTGTCGGCCTCATATACAAAGGGCAACAGCCTGGTTAGAACCCGTATGCAATTCAGCGCGTCTCGCTCAGCAGCGATGTCTGGATCTGGAAAAGACGGGTGGTTTTTCAGCACATTGAGACGGGACGTTACGGCTAGTATGAGGGTTTCGAGGTTCTCGAGGGCAGAATCTCGGGTTCTGCGTATGTCGCTATGGGAGAAGAGACTGAACACATCTTCGACCGACTCGGGCAGTTCCCAGAACTACAATTGTAAGTATAGTGATCAGTATTGCAGGATATGCAGACTTACGCCTGTCCAGTATGGGTCGTTGGCTGGAATGTTCCTCTCCTCTGACAATCTGAAGATTCCCTGCTTGAACACCAACTTGGATTCTGACGCACCCATTGCGCAGGCACCAGCATGGCAAGCAAACGAGAAGGAGGGACAAGATACTGCGGTACCGACAGGAAGTATCAAGTAAGGTTATTGACGACGTCAGTTCATGCTACACATGCTAGGATTGGAAATGTACCAAGTTAACTGTTACTTCACTGTTTGGACCCCTCTCGTCTGCCAAGTGGGTTCCCCAGCCTCGTGATGACATAACAGGGCCTTTAGTGCCTGACTTAGTAAGTAGGCATCACCTGAAACATTTCGGGCAATTCTACTTGGAGGATTTGTTTGGATCCACCACGGGCAATCGGTCTTCACAGAACGCAGGATGGGCTCCCTAGGCTTATAACACCGGCCAAGTGCCGACTACAAAAGAGCATGGCCAATGCAAAGCGCAGCGGTATTTTGTCCTCACTCGCTTGAGACCACCAAGCCTGTCTCCAGAGAGTGGCATCCTCTGACATGAAGTACGTCGACGATATAAGTTCAATGTCTAGCAGGTTCGCGACAGTGGGTGCCTTGACTTCAAGCTAGACGGAATGTATGGTAGAGCTGATGCCCTTCCCCCTGGCCAAGGCTAATGCCATCTCGATGTGTACGACGGACTCTTAGATAATAATAGAATGGAATCTATCTGAATCAGCGAGCAACAGCGGTCAGATAGTGCCACATTTTCCGGATATAAGCTTGCCCCATACACTTTGTGAAGACTGAACCATCAGACTTTTAGCTCCGCATTGCCCGTAGGCTCCTCGACTGAACTATCACTTCCGCTCTTTGCTCGCGCCATCTTCTTCGACTGTCGGTAAGACGCCAGCGCCGGGAAGAAGATACCAGGATGGATGAACGTTTGAAGTATGGTCGCAAGTCCGATCATGCTGCGAGAACTGTCAGTTTCACAAGCCGCCATGCCACGTCTGGAGCCAACTCTCACCAAGTCTCAGCACCAATAAAGAGTGATTGATTCTGCATGATAGGGTTCCGCCATCCACCTGATCGCATGCGTTAGCTGATGGATCTTCTCGTTTCTTCAGGGATTTCTACTCACCTGCCATTTCGGCAATTCGATACACGCATCGGACGAATATTGCGAAAAACGAAATGGTGGCGGCCGCTATGAACATCCGGAATTTGGTGCTGCGCAAGAGAGCCTGTGCAGATGGCGACAATGGACTCGACGATCTGAAACGTCGTACGGTATAATCGATGGTGGCAGTTGCGAAGAGCAGCAGCGTCAAGACTTGCCAGGAGATACCCGTTATCATGAGGTGGTCACCAACATCTCGGAAGTTTTCGTTATCGCCAGCAGTAGCCGCGATCGCGCCTCCAGCGGCCTGGAGGATCAACGCCGAAATGTCTGCCGAGATGAACGCCCAGGTGTAGTACTTTGGACGTATTCTTGACCAGTCCCTCCCAAACTGCAAAACGAGGTGCTTCAAGATGAGATACAGCGCGGCAGAGTTGAGAGCCGGCGAAAAAGTCAGGCAGCAGATTTGCATCTCGAATCCAAGGGACTGAAATGGGTTGTTGTGCATAATACACCGACCGATGTAACCGATGCAGGCTGCCGCGCAGGCCAAGCCCATTGCAAGTGTGTAAGTCCAGGTGCGGTAATGGCAGCCCAGCCCTATGTTAAAGATGAAGCAAATTCCGAACAGCGCGGCAAAGAAGGCATTGCATGCAAGATTATTGTAGTATCCGTAGATGGAAGCTTGATATGGGCAAGCCTCAGAGACATAATCGCAGTGGAGGGGATTAACGTAGGATGGATTGACGGCCATATTGGATCAATTTGCTAGACTCTTAATGCGTAGGTGTGGCTCAAGATGTTGGGTGAGTCGGCGCTGAAAATGTCGGAGCGAAGATGAAGCAGTAAATGTAGCAGAAGACGTTATGTAGAGGTATGATCACATCACCTACTACTGTGAGGTAGTCTGTTGGAGGGCATTGGCAATATATGATAATATATTAGAGATATAGAACCATTGCACCCTTGGAGTGCAGGCCGCTGCCTCGCGCAAAGCGACGATTCGGGTATGGTGGCAGTTCTTGTTTGATGTGCCAAAAGGCTTGGAGGAAAGTCATGACGAACGAAGCCTGCCGTTGGACCCGCACTTCGGTTGCTGGAAGCGCCTTGGCCAGCCGGGGATCGATGAGCAAAGCGTCCTTCTATACTGTGTAGTCAAGGGCGAAACGGTATGTTGGTCAGGCTGCCAGCGTGTCTATACAATTTATGCTTTTGATGGTCAATGAAGCCATCATCGAGAGAAGGTTGCACAGGGCGGTAAAGCGGTTGAGTGGGAAGTTGGGCCGTTGTATACGCACCAAACGAGTAGGTAGGCTTTTTCTTAATGCAGAGTACTCCGCGAGAAGCCCCAGGCTCTCCGTCAATTACGGCCGGTAGCCTCGTGGTTGTCTCGCGATTGTCCGTGTCGTCGCACATGCACCGATTAACTGGCATTGCCCCGGCACGACGATGTGCTCATTCCCAATCCAACAGACATGGACCTCAACGCGGACCTCGAGGAGCATATTGACGATATTCGATGGAGTTCGCCTAGTTACGAGCATGTCGCGATCTCATATGGACGAAAGCCTCTTGCTGCCACCAAGCCAGCTTGGTGATAAAGGAACAGAGAAAACATTAGGTGCCCGACTGCATCATGCGACAATTATCGGCCTTTACATACGACTCATACAACGCCATGTTTCCCGAGATCTCTTCATTGTCGGCATTCAGCAGGAAGGACATATTTTGATTATGTGATCAGTTTAATCGAGCTGGCCGGAGCCTTCCTTCAAGGGCCGGCCGTAGAATGCCCTACCACTCGTACCCGTGAATTAGCCTGTACCTCGGTCCCCGGCCCCCAGAATAGTTACTCCCCACGATTATCAAATGTTTGGACTGTAACCACCTCGGGTCATACCTTTCTTTGTTCTGGCAACCGCATGATCTGACTGTTTCTCTCCTTATGTCTTTGTGAATCTACCGTTCAATTGAACCCTTTCCTGGGTTCTCAATCTCTCCGCATTCATCACCAACTCCATTAGCATTTCCTATCACCTGAATTGAGAAGCCCCTTGCCTGCGCTGACATTGCCGAACATGGGCTTCAACACAGAACTCACGCGCCAACTCGGCATCAAAGGTGAGACCTTTCAACATTGTCTCAATCATCCTACTGACTTTGTCAGTGCCGGTCGTCCAAGGTGGAATGCAATGGGTTGGATATGCTGAACTCGCGTCCGCCGTCTCTAATGCTGGTGGGCTGGGTATTGTAAGTAATCTACTCTCGCAAGAAACACCCAACTGACCCCTTCCCAGCTTACAGCCCTCACACAACCCACTCCCGAAGACCTGCGCAAGGAGATCCGAAAATGCAGGAGCATGACCAAGAACCCCTTTGGAGTCAACATCACCCTCCTCCCTACCATGAACGCTCCTCCGTACGGCGAATACGCTCAAGTCTGCATAGACGAGGGAATCAAAGTGGTAGAGACGGCAGGAAACTCTCCAGGGCCGGTCATCAAGTTGCTCAAAAGCGCCGGAATCATCATTCTACACAAATGCACCACAATCAGGCACGCACAGTCAGCAGTGAAACTCGGCGTTGACTTCCTTTCCATTGACGGGTTCGAATGCGCCGGCCACGTCGGCGAGTCAGACATCACGAACTTCATTCTGCTATCGCGGGCCAGACAGTCGCTGAAGGTCCCCTTTATCGCTTCCGGTGGCTTCGCCGATGGCCAGGGCATGGCAGCCGCTCTGGCCCTGGGAGCAGAAGGCATCAACATGGGTACACGGTTCATGTGCACGGCCGAAGCACCGATTCACAACAACATCAAGCAGACCATCGTCGACGCCTCGGAACATGATACAGAACTTGTCCTGAGACGTTGGAAGAATACCTCGAGACTGTATAAGAACAAGGTCGCAGAAGAAGCGGTCAAGATCGAAAAGAGCAGCCATAGCGGCAAATTCGAGGAAGTAGCTCCATACGTATCAGGCAAGCGTGGTCGCGAGGTCTTTCTCAATGGAGACAAGGACTTTGGCGTATGGACGGCCGGTCAAGTCATCGGTCTGATTTACGACATCCCCACATGTGAAAAGCTTATGAGGAGGATAGAGGACGAAGCTATCGAGGCCATTGAGCGGAGTCGGAAGTATTATCAACCTCAGAGTAAGCTGTAGATGATGGAGTGAGTTTGGCGTCGGAAGAGAATCCAGAGAACTAGAATTGATCAACTACAATCTGAGGCCTGGAGGAAACTGGACATTTGCAATGACAATTCCCAAACAGTTGAAGCATGCTACCTGTACTTGTTTGCATTCTGATCCTCCCGTCCTCCTTCCACGCTGAGTGGGCGCGAAACCGTCAATCCTTCTCTTACATTTCCATCTTCACCTCGTCGCAGACATCCTTCTTCTCATGCACACCTGGCTCGCGCTCCGATCCACCACCATTGCAACACTGCCTTCTCATCCCTCGCGCGATCCTCAACGCGACAACCACCTCAATCGCCAAAGCCAACCACATAAACCCCGTGGCAATCCACATGGCCGGGAAAAAACCGCTTCCCAAATGCGCCTTGACCGTCGCCGTCACACCCGACCCAACACCCACAATTCCAATCCCAGCAGCTTGAGATTGAATCTGCTTCGCTCGCGCAGTTATCTTGGCCGCGGATATGGTAAGTGTGATGACAGCGGGTATACTCGACAGGAACGCCACCCGCAGCATCATTAGGAGATGCTCTTCCCGCATGTTCGTAGCAACGAGCGCCAAGATACTGTCTAGATACAGTACCTGAGATATCCCCGTGAAAATGATCCCGACGATAAGCAGGGCGACCGAGGCCTTTGTATCGACTGTGCCGTATGACGCTAAGATGTCGAGGACCGGTCTTGCGGTTGTGGTTGCTGTTGTACTTGTCGATGTCGCAGTGTCGAACAACACACGCGCAAGCGAGAATGTGTATCCAAGAGCTTGTGTCGCGCAGGATCGCGGCGAGCCCACGCTCATGTTCCGTCCGGACTCGAAGACGTGGTTGTTCCACATGCCATAGCAGATGGAGTGGTAGTGCGCTTCGTACCAGTCATAAATCGCCGGCGTGGTAGCATTACCAGGGACTGGAAGTGATAGTGCGCGGCTGAGCGAAGACGTGTCGAACTACCCCGTACAGAGGAGGTAAGTGTTGTACTCATCTCTGGACCTGTAAGGTCAGGACGGAGTGTACGTACAAGCAGGAAACCCCAGTTCCATAGTGCGTTCGTCAGGACTATAAGAGACTGGACCAATGCCATGATTTCCAGGATCTCGATCCATGCTAGCAGTATTGCCTGTGCGGTCAGTGGGTTGGAGCGTGTCTTGCGCATCTTCGACATTCAGCACAGGACGCTATGTCTTGGCCTTGGACGGTTGTCTGATGAGGCTCGAATAGCAGATGGCACAGTGAGTGAAGGGTCATCTAGACTTTCTTCAGTCTCGCAAAGTGTTCAGGGTGGCAGGACATCAAGAGCACAGAGTAGTGAATGCAGCAAGGCTGAGAGACGATGCGAATTTTGGGACGTTCGTAATAAATACATTCTCCTACCGTAACGTGAACAGGGCTCAGTGAGGTATGAGCGTATTCGTATTCCCACGAAGGCGACCGAGGAGGGTGATGGTTGTTGCCCAAGTTCAAGTCTGCCCCGTGTGATCTCATAACGTTCTCCGTATGGGGTTTGCCGTTGTCCGAACACGAGGCGTACTGGCGTGATCGACGTGGGGTCACGAGGGCAGATATTATGAAGCCCTCACCCAGTCCTGGCAGATCGTACAACACTGAGCCGACAACAGCATTGACGAGGTAGAAGAGAACCCCTCATATCGAAGTGTAGCACTCCGCGTGTTCGAGCGGAGTCCTGCTCGGTGAAGTGATCCCGAAGTAGCTGGTGGGAGGACACTGGACAGGGAGGTAGGTCGGAAGAGCTTGAGAAAGGTATGATAGTATATCGCAACTTTGAGTTTCGCGTATTTATATTCCGATCGACATTCTACGATTGACCACATCAGGACCATATCAAGGCTGACAAGAAACCAGCCACGACTTACTTCTGAGCCAGTACTCTAAATCACTTTGTAATGTTTGCATTTTTTGATCGACCTTTATGCCTTGCTAACGCATCATATACTCGCGTAACTCTGGAACTCGCTAACATCCCAAGCAGCGTCCATCAACCGTCGACAGTTTGCCAATGCTCGTAACAAACCGCAAATTGTAGTTGTACGTCTTCGATATTCTGGTGAATAGGCCTCGTAGAGACTCTAGGCAACATGCGTATCATCAAGACGACTGCATCAGCGCCAGCGCCGGAATAGGCTATGCCGCCACAAAAAGCACCCCTCCTATGCTGGGAGTACCATACATCGTCAGACAGGCCACTCCTGGCACATCAACAGGTCTTCCTATCAAGGCGCAGATGTTGAGCTCCTCCATGCCTTTTCAAACACCCCTCTCAACTTCACCGCCTCAGCTTGATCCCGTATCCTCTGCTCCAAGAATCCTTGCAGATCATCCCAAAATTCGCTCGTCTGCAACACCTGCTCTCCACTCGACCCGCCTGGTTGCACCGGCTCGGACTCCGGCTGCGTCGTCTCTACACCCTCGATTGCAGTCGATTCGGCTGTCTGTCCCTCAGCCTCGACCGCCGCCTTCTCGGATTCTGGCGCCGCTGCCATTTCTGCCGGGGCCTGAGGCGGCGGGTCAGGAGCGCCACCCATCACCATTACTCCGAACTCGACGTCGCCAGACGGAACCAACCCATCCAGCGCCTCAGCGACCGTCTTCTTCGACGGTGGAATGGGCTTCTTGTTGTACAAAATCTTGATCTTGTCGGCTTGTACGACTGTTGATCCGCCTAGATGTGATTGTGTCTGTTCCTTGAGGGCTTGAATTGTAGTAGTGTTGGGATCTACGGAGGGTATGGTCAATGTCATGTTCGGATTGCGCGCAGACTTCAAGCTCAGAGTAATCGTAGGATTCGCGGACTGTGAGCCCGGTGCTGGTGCTTGGAGGGGTTTCGTCTTAGGCGGTTCAGGATGTGGTGGGTTGGATAGTTTGGGAAGGGTGTACTGGCATCGGCGTTAGTCCAACATGCTCGCCCACATTGGTCACAAAGTGGTACGTACAGGTATTCGCATCTGGTAGGTTTTGGGGTCAAAGACTTGGTCAGGCTGATACTTTGTAGGTTTGTTGTCCAGGGACGTTAGGAACTGTTTCGCGAACTGTAAGTCGCCCATGTTTGCTGAACGAGCTTGTCGCTCTTCTTCTAGACGCCGAAGAGCGTGCTGAAATGCGAAGGCTGCCACGTTGTGATTGAATGAGGTTGTGTTGGGTGGGTTTTGCTCAGGGACGTATCTTAGGACGTCACGGAAGCCGGTAGTAGCGCTGTGTAACACACTAAGTAGAGTCCGAGGAGTGTTATATGAGGAATCGTCGATAGAGTGGATGGCATTCAATCAGAGGTGCAAAACATAGGTGAGACTCGCAGTGGCAGATGGCAGCAGGAAGATCTGCGACTGACATCACTAGAGGTTCAAGCCACGCGGAGGTAAAAACTTGTGGAGAACCATGCAAGGTTGTGAACCGAGGATTAAACCGCCATTGTCAAGCAGAGAATTGTCTATTCTACCACATTCAGGGAACCCAGACGTTTCTGATAGTCTCGTACAATAGACGCAGATGCATCAGATATAGATTCGAAGAAGCAAAATTAAACTAGCATCGCTAAATGATTCATGAAATCTCATATCCGGTACTAAATTACCGGCTTAAAAGGCAGCAACCGCATGGTCTCCCGTGGCACCCTCAATTACCATATCATCCCTGTACCAGTTATGATGAACCGTCTTCAAACTTCCCAACCTCTTCAGACTTGTCGATCGGCTGACAGTACTATTCATTCTCGAAAAACCACTTCTTAAACTTTTGAACCTGGTAATCTGCGGTCTTTCGGCGCCAGGTACTGACAAGGATTGACCTGTAGGCTCCGCAGTCCTAGGTCGGGAGATGACATCAATCGTGTCTTGCGGGATCGGAGGATATTCTTCAGCCGGCGTAATGGTAACGGCATGGTTGACCACCGCCTTCAAGCTTGTCTGGCCAGATTCCATCTCTCCGTCGTGCAGGTCAACCATTTCGAATGCATTTTGCTCCTCATTGCCGCCAACAAACGAGAATGGACTCATTGGGCGATTGTCTTGGTCACCTTCTCCAAGCCTCGAGTAGGATGCGTCTCGGTCATTGACCGGTCCTTGCATGGCACTGCTGATCATATTGATCAACCTTCCGGCGCTCTGCTCACCGGACTGGTTCTCGTTGGTCGCAAGTTGTTGGCTTGGAAGCGGGAGCGGAGAAGCCTTGTCCTTGTTCTTGTCCTTTCTGCTGAATCTGCGCGACAAGGAACGAATCAAAGAGGTATTGCGAGATACGGACTGTTCCGTGGCGGGTTTGGTGACTAAAGGAGACTCGTCGTTGAATGTGAACGGAGATTTGAGCGAATTTCTGTACGTGGTGGCCGACGGCGGAATCACGTCGATTTGTGGGTATACTGAATTTCGAGGTGGGCCTGTGACTGGCTGGAGGGAAAGACCTGCTTGGTAGGCTTTCATAGCTGGATGACTCGCCATAGGCATCGGTTCTCTGGCAGCGTAATATCGGCCTTGTTCAGGGGAGGACTGCTGGCTGGCGAGAGAGCTTGGTCGTTTGTATCTGCCACATTTGTTGCAGCATGTGCTTCCTGGGGACGAACCTGCTGAACTAGAAGGTCCTGCTGTGGTGCTCTCCGACACTCTCGTTCGGTGGGACGTCCTTCCCTCGGATGGGTTCCTTGTATGAGCGGCGGGAGTTGCAGCAGCTGGTGTGGTGGTTGCTGATGCGCTCGTCTTGCGCTTGCCGCAGTGAGCACAGTTGGAATGTCCTTCACCCAGTTTCTTCCCACACTTTCTGCATCCCTGAGCACCTGACAATTCCTGACCACTTGACAAGGCCTGGGCGAGTTCGGTCGGAGGAATGGTATCTGACGCTTGTCGCCTATATACGGGCGGTAAAGCACCGTCGTGCATGTCTTTGGCTACCCTGACCGGCTTTCGAGGCCTTGCTGCTGCATTGATTTCCGCGTACGGCTCTCCATCTGGACGTCGCGAGTCTGCCGATCCTCGCTGTGGAGTTGGCGCAACGACCTGCGATTGCGCCTGTGGTTGTATAGTCTGCGATTCGACTATAGGCGACACCGGGGAAAAAGGGGAAGAATGTCCATTGGTCGGACCTGACTGAGGTGAGAACGCATTAGAAAATGGATTGGTTGGTGCAAATTCATTCTCGGACGCAGTGGTCGCCGCGTTGGTTACTGGGACGGGTTGCTGCGTAGACTGCGGCAGACTCTCATAAGGCACTGCAGACTGGAGAGTGATCGTCGAGTTCGGTCTACCCGTGTAGGCCGGTGGAGGCTGCTTGTGCAACTTGGTCATTGTGCAACTGGTGGCAGGCAGGTTGACCTGCAAACTTGGAAAAGACTGCAAGCCGGTAGACGTTTCCAACGAAAGACGAGTAAGTGAAAGAAATAGGAGCAACTGGAAAAAGAGAGGAGGCTGGCGTCGTAAGTTAATTAGTGGAGAGGATCGAGACCGTCCGTGTGTAGGGTTATAGTATGAAGTAAGTTTTTACAAGAGCGAGAAACGCGTCAGATGCGCAAACGTCAAGTTACAAGTAAGGGAGTGTGAGGGGAAGAGGAACAATCAAAAGAAATGATGCCGGATATGTCTACTTCGAAAAGCTATCTGATGATGTCCTTTGTTAGGCCATGCCAGATTGGTTCCTTTAACATTCCTTCCGAAGAAACTACTAGAACCGGATTACTTTGAACCAGCATACCTACGCCTCTCTTTACGGGCTCGCGACGTGGCGGATGCATCACCAATTCCTCCATGAAGCATGCCTAGTTAGACTTGCGACTCAGCAGTATTTGGGACGAATAAACGAAGAGCGAGGCGATGCTCTGTGCCTGATTCAGGAACCCTCATCTCGCGACCAAGTACTTCTCTCCTGCGAGCATTGTTCACTGCGGGACAAGAACCGCATCAGCGACTCATTCCCGTCAATGACTTGCAGGAGCTTTTTCGTTCGCTAAGTTAATTCAGAGAAGAGCAGCGCCTCGTTTGGGCGTGCCAGAGGGGAAGCCTGCAACCCCTTTTTGGAGCTCCGGGCACTGTTTTAATCAATTTTTAGGGGCTTGCGCCTCTGCCAAGGGCCCCAAGAAATCCACTCTTTGGCTTCCGATCCATCGAATTGTTTCACCAAATCATGGGTGCTTTCTCCATGGCCCATGTGGCATGTGGCTGTTCGGCTTCTATCTTAAGCACTGTGGCTCTCCATCCCACAATGCCTTAGATATCCACCAAAGGTCCATATCAAAGTATGCGTATACTGCACCAAAGTCAACGTAGTGTTTTCGTACTCGGTCCTTCCCGTGGTCTTATCCTCTTCAGCTACGTTTCATCTATGATGCCCAAGAGTTCTGTTAGATGAAACGCCTCCTAAAACCTTCTCTTTGACGGCAGGATATGCTAGTAGGAAGTGACCCTTGCCTACCTAGTATATCGCCATATGACATCGTGCAATCTGGGCGCGCGGCACACGCGGGGTTCGGCTGCGTCTGGCTACGCTTGATCGAGCCTTGATTTTCCATGCACGGCAGACAATGCCCAGGTTTACGTCAGGAAGAAGCCTGCACAGCTGTACATGATGCATTCGCGTAGGAAACCCGGCAATAATATTGCAATCGCATTGGGTGCATTCCTGTTTTTGCATGGCTTACGGAGACGTTGTGCCACGATAAGAGGCTGATCCATGCAAATGATATCCGGGCATGTGGCGCACACACAAGACTTCCTTTCAAGTTCACGGTGTGGCAGAGATAAGAGCAGCTTGATTTCCTGGTACGCACTCGCCTGGCGCCATGCATCCACATGGTTGCTTGCAAGGAATCAATCTCAAGCTGGCGCGAAGAGTTCGCAAGACCCATCAAGATTAGGGCACTCCGACGACATCGATGAGCAGTGTATTCTGTTGTGAGATTATATTCGTGGGTGTTACACGCACGCACGCAGAAACCGCGAACCTATCAAAGCCGTGGCCATGTCAGATTCCTTCCATTCCTTCTGGATTCCTGCCTCGTGATAGAGACGGAGCATATAAATAACCTGCTGTAAGAATACTGGTTGGTTCATCATCGGGTTGCATGGCTCCAGATCGCCGGTAAATGTCAATCACGGCTATCGTGCATTGACAGCTGGTTGAGATATCACCCAGTGCGCAGGCCAGTTCGAAATGTCTGCACGAGTGACCCGGTCTCCTGCCTTGATGCCAGCTCAGGGAAAGGTGGCACTGTCTGGGTGAAAGAATCCCTCCAGGCGGAACGACGAAGTTGCTCAACACATATCTGGAGGCTTCACCGATAACGTCAAGTCGTTAGTCCTCAAAGGTCAAAGGCATTAGCTCCGACACCATAGGGCATGCTAAAATGCAGTTTTCGTAGTCTATAACCATATTTTCAGGTATTCAGGGCAGTGGGCAGATGAACTCTCCGTCTGACGGTGCTCAGTTCTTTTTGAACCGCCTGCCTCTTCTTAACCTTTCCTGGAATCAAATCCTGTTTTTCCCGAATAGTGCAGCGGAGGACAGCATATGTGACATGTTGCAATGCAGCGAGTACGCCGGTTCCTGGACCTTATTGTTCATAACAAGTCTGGTTCCGCGTAGAGGAATGCCCATTACCCGCCCAAAACTGGTTTGTGCAACGTTCGGGCCGTGAATTGATGAATCTTGAGGGAAATATTGGACCGTGGACTCGGAATCTGCAAGGTCCCGGCTGGGACTGCCTAGCGGAAATGGCTTCGCACGTAAAAAGGATAGCAGCAGCCGGTACAACTTTCGAGCTGCAACGCTCTCTTGCAATAAATCGACGTGGAGCAAGTCAAAAACATGCTTTACTCATTAACGGATACCCACAGTGCATTGTGCACCAAAATGGCTGGGTCTGGCCGCACATCCATGGCATCAAGCTCTTTTCTGCTCACATATTGTAACCAAGTTAAACCAGGGGTGTTGCTTGCGAGAAGCACTCGTCGTGATGCCGTGCATCGTCCGTTCCAAGTCATAGGGGGATGGGAGCAAGGAACGTACACTGTCGCCAATGCTCTGCCCTGAGAATGAACCAGGATATTCTCACCACGTATGACGCACCACTTTGGTGGTATTGATGTTTTTCGCACTGGACCATTGGGATTGTGCAACCAAGAGATGCTTTTTGAATGTGGCGGGCAGAAAGATTAAAAGGCAGGGAGTAAGTATCGCAGAGCTTGATACCGATATTGCCAACAGAAGCGCGGTCGATCCGCTTCACTTGCGAATCCCGACGACTTTGCCAAAATAGCGACGTCGCGTTGCATGCCCGAAAAGGAATCTACACGGCTTCGAGGACAGCCCATATCCAGGCATAGCACTCCCAAGTGGCGGACACGCTTATCTAGACAGTTTGGAGGACGCAAGCTGACCTTTGAATCAGCAACAAAGGGCCGATGACAACCATCGAATCCTTGAGATTGGTGGGGTGGTTTGATATGCTTTGTTTGCCAATAACTGTCTCCGTTGTGACTGGTCCGTTAGTGCTGACCTTGTTCTTGTAAGGCCAGGCTCCAGGGGTCTAGGGTTTACCCGTACATAGTAGTAGATTTCGCTTGTTTCCTGGCCCCTGGCCTGATGCTCAAAAGTAAGGGATCCTAGGACATGCGTTGTCGTTGTCCGTGAGTGGCGGCCTGGTAATGGCGGACACCAACGGACAAGATCCGCGGCGTGGGACCATGACTTGGCAATTGTATTGGACAGTGATCTCTTCATGATTTATGGTTGACTCGTATATGGCAGTTCCCTGAACAAAAGCCAACCCGGGCATAAACAACGAACCGGAACTGACGACATATGTAGAACGTTGATACGCCGAAGCAAGCTACGACGATTCCCTCCAGGTGGATTACCAGCAAGAACCTCATTGAGGCGTCCATCAGGTGAGGCCGACCACAGTCAGGTGGATTATGGACGGTGGACTAGATCATGCATTGTCCACACTGAATCCCTACACTGTCGAGTCACACTATCCATCAGATTTCTCGCTTGTCCGGACTAGTGTGGTTTGGTCTGCGAAAGAGGAACACATTGTAGAGAGGCTTTTGAACTTTGAAGGTTCAGCCAAACAAAGTTATACTATGGTACACCGGTTATCGATTAGGTACTCGTAGCAGAAAATATCAAATGTCCTTAGCCGGCCACTATCGCTCGGGTAAGGCTTCGGAAGATTGCGATGCTCATGGTCTCTTAAAACGAACTCCACCGGGGCTTGTCGACCCATCGACACAAGGCTGAGAACTCGGCTGTAAGGGTTACCTTTCATTGGAATACCAAGCCCGGACTTTGTCGATCCATCCCGGATGGTGACTTTACGAGTGCGCAACATGCGTGTCACCACTATCGGGACTGACAGACTCTGGGTGACCTGTGGGTAATCCTTGCTTTGGGGATCGAAAGTACATGGGACCATACTTGCAAAGTCATCGACTTGAAGGGTAAGGTTTCCCACTTTCAATCAAGAATGGAAAGATGCCTGGGATTGCAGATTGGTGGATCGGTGAGCAAAGTCAAGTAAGCGAACCCCTATCACTTATCTCTTATCAATCAGAATCTCGAGATTACACCTGCTGAATGACGAGTTGGTGTACTCCGACACGGCGTACTTGAATCGTGCTTATCCACCTCAGGCTCTTTTGTTATGAACATACAAATAAGTTGTCGCTTGGCCTGACCAGATGAACAAACCTTCATCGACGGAAACACATCAAACGAAACATCATTTTTGACTTCAAGTAGGATGCCTGAGGGACGCCTGAGTGGACCGAGAAATCACCCGGCAAGGCGGATTGAAGGCTTGAAGCCAGCCATGGAATCCATTCTGCTTCGCCAAACACCTGGTGTGACTTTGCCGCGGCTTGAAGTGGAGATATTAGACGAGTTGTTCTGTGGCTGTTGGCCTAAAAGGCTTGGAAAGAGACCGCCGGCCACAATCGGCTTGGCGTCAGGGCACTGGACCAAATATAGGATATGAGACCAGGCTCCCCTTGTGCAGTGGTAGGAGTAGCAGCACGCTAAACGGAGGTTAAACTGAACAGACCTTGAGGCATGTTTGACCCATCACTTCCTTTGTGACCCTGGCCCAAGCGTTGGAACCCTTCTCCTATCACCCACAGATCAGGAGAGTACCATCCATTGCTGATTTGTCGCCAACTCCGCCTTAGCAAATTACTTAGGAATCTTCCGCAGGAGGATTGTCTTCCATGTGAGGGAGAGTTCGACAAATGGTGACCAATTCCAACCCTCCTGTTTCCACGATACCCTTATGGTTCGTATCATGGTTCGTGGTCAGCCTGTACTCCGTGCGAATATCGACATAACATTATTATTGCACAAGGTCAAATTGTTGTCTGGGTCGACGGAGTTTGGGCGCGGATGTCCTGTGCTGATTCCTCCCTCTGCTTTTCCGCCTGGATTCTCCGGGAGTCATGTTCATCATTGACAGTTGCTGGAGCCCACAATACTCGAGACTCGACCGAAATTCGCAAATAAACAATGCAATCGTGAGGACGTCGAAGGATAAACAATGACCATGGAGAACGTCATGCAGTCATCATTGAGGTCCTGGCGGATCCCCAGATTTGCCCTATAAGCCTCTTTCTCCAATCTCCTTACCGCCACATAGGGACATTTCTCAGCCTCAACCGCCCAGCAGGGATGCAGAATTGGGTTTTTGACGTCTTGTCAACCCGTGCTCGATTTGTCTTTACATTCTCGTATTGTCTTGTATTGAGGCCCCCCCTCTTGATACGCTAGGTAGGCCTTTGTCTTGTACTCCGGTGGAGGACTATTCGATGCTGGACTGGTACAGTGTAGCAATATCGTCCATAGACAGTGCAATAATATTGAGAATTCGAGTGAAAGGAGGACAGAGTCGTGTATGCAGTGCCGTTGATTAGGCTTCAGAAAGTGAACCGAAGAAAGAACGTTGGGTAGCAGCAAAAAGTTCCAATGCATGGTTGTGGCAGTTCCTACCTTTGGTTCCGGTCGCAGCCAAGAAAGTGCTTGCAGCGACCGAAGCTCGTACATGCAAGACAAACTCTCCCAGCCCTCTTCACAATTCAACACAACATCATTATTCTCAACGTCCGACCCCAAGGTGCGGCTGAGCATTGGGTCAAGCTCGCCTCAAGTACGACAAGAACAACGTTGTCTATCTGCATATGATAGGGTATCCTTAATGGTTGGCCTCGCCAACGACTACGGGTGGGACGCCTGGAGCAGGCGACGCTGCGTGCAGTTGGTATTGTCTGGTAAGATTACCACCCTCTAGCCCTGGTCCACACAAAGAATGTGTCTCATCTTGATCCGGCCCCTGTTCAAGCTGTTGCCAGATTCGGGCGCCGAAAACCACTGACCAGGGTCTAGGGAAACAATCGCGCCTCGCCAATACCCAAGCCAGTGGGGACATTTCAATGACCGCAAGACTCGAGGCCCGCAAGAACAGCCTCTCCAGATTTGGATGCTCGCCATGCTCTTGATTTCCAGCAGCGCGCAGATCTCGTGCATGCCCTTGACGACCCACACCAGGGGGCGCTGTCAATTCACCTACCAGTAAATGGGTCATCGATCTATTTTCAAACCTGCCGCGACAACTGGGCCCCCGTCTCCTATATGATATTCTGACTTTCCCTTTTTCTTATTCCTCCCCCTCGTTAAGCAACGCTCGTTGAAGTTCGTCGACTTATCACCCAGCAACATGGAGGAGGTCTACGTCTTCGGCGACCAAACGGCTGACTGCCGGGCGTTCTTCACCAAGGTCTTTACCCGGAAAGACGATGTTTTGCTACAGAGTTTCCTGGAAAGAGCTGGTGATGCCCTCAGAGCCGAAAACAAGAACCGATCCCATCCCTCACAAGCAGTACCTAATTTCTCCACCGTCCAAGAGTTAGTCGATCGTTATTACAAAGGCGAAGCAAAAGACGCCGCCATTGAGAGCGCTCTCGTTTCTATATCACAATTCACTCATTTTATTGGGTGAGTACTCCCGTTGACCCCTGACTCCGCAAACGCGCTCTAACATTCACTTCCACAGCGCATTCGAAGAGAGGACACCTTCATACATTCCTCATAATGCAGACGCAAGATTGGTCGGTCTATGTACTGGTTTAATCGCAGCCACAGCTATAGCATCCGCCGATTCACTGACGGCTCTCCTTCCATTGGCCGTCGAATCCGTCCGAATTGCCTTCAGGGCAGGTGCCCACGTAGGAAGGGTAGCAGAGCAGGTTGAGGGTGACTACAAATCTCTGTCTTGGTCCACCATTGTTGCGGCGGACGAGAAATCTGCGCAGGCAGCTCTGGATGCATTCCACAAAGAGAAGGGCACCTCACCCACAAGCAAACTATGGATCAGTGCATCTTCGGCGACTTCAGTCACAATCAGTGGCCCTCCCTCAACAAAAGCAAGCCTATTCGAAGACTCAGAGTTTTTCCGAACGCACAAGAATGCTCCTGTATCGATATTCGCTCCTTACCACGCGTCACACCTGCATTCTCAATCCGATTTGGACAAGATCCTGCGACCACAGACAAAGGCTATCTTCGAGAACGCCACCGTCAGATATCCAGTCTGTTCAAGTGTCACCGGCCAACCAATCCCCGGTGGAAATGGATACGAGCTCCTCCAGGGAGCCCTGAGAGAAGTCGTTATGCAGCCTCTCCGATGGGACAAGGTGCTGAAGTATTGTGCCTCCGGCAAACCGTCAGAGGCCAAGGTTTTCGCTGTTGGCCCGACCAACCTCTCCAGCAGTGTTGTATCGGCCCTGAAAGCTATCACTTCCAAAGTGACTCTTGAGGATCAGTCACAATGGAACACAGTTGCAGCTGCTGGCACTCAACACTCGAAGCGCGAAGCTGACATTGCAATCGTCGGGTACTCCGGCCGTTTCCCAGACGCTGCGGACAATGAGCTCTTCTGGCAATTGCTTGAGAAGGGTTTGGACGTTCACCGACCAATTCCCCCAGACAGATTCCCAGTGGATTCCCATACCGATCCAACATCAAAGAAGAAGAACACCTCGCACACACCTTTCGGCAACTTCATTGAGAAGCCAGGCCTCTTTGACGCACGTTTCTTCAACATGTCGCCTCGTGAAGCCGCTCAGACCGATCCCATGCAGCGATTGATGCTTGCAACCGGTTATGAAGCCATGGAAATGGCGGGTATTGTTCCTGGCCGAACCCCATCCACCAAGCACGACAGAATTGGTACTTTTTACGGTCAGACCTCCGACGATTGGCGTGAGGTCAACGCTGCCCAGGATATCGATACGTACTTCATCTCTGGAGGCGTGCGCGCCTTCGGACCTGGTCGCATCAACTACTTCTTCAAGTTCTCCGGACCCAGTTTCTCAGTTGATACCGCCTGTTCATCTAGTTTTGCTGCTATCAACGTCGCAATCACAGCTCTGAGAGCCAACGAATGTGACACTGCTTTCACCGGTGGTTCCAATGTCCTCACAAACTCCGATATTTTCTCCGGTCTCAGTAGAGGTCATTTCCTATCACGAACAGGATCTTGCAAGACTTGGGATAACGATGCTGATGGTTATTGCCGAGGTGATGGTGTCTGCACCGTCATTCTCAAGCGTCTGGATGATGCTATGGCCGATCGAGACCCCATTTTGGGAGTCGTACGTGGTATTGGCACTAACCACTCTGCTGAGGCCGTTTCCATCACCCACCCTTGCGCGGAGAACCAGTCTTTCTTGTTCGACAAGGTCCTAAAGGAATGCAATGTCCCTTGCAATGACGTTAACTACGTTGAGATGCACGGAACCGGTACTCAAGCTGGTGATGGCATTGAAATGGAGTCAGTGTCCTCTGTCTTTGCTCCACGACAGAATCGCAGACGTCCTGATCAACCTCTATATGTTGGTGCGGTCAAGTCCAACATCGGTCACGGTGAGGCTGTTTCTGGTGTTTCTGCCCTCATCAAGGTGCTTCTGATGTTGCAAAAGAGCAAGATCCCACCTCATACTGGTATCAAAAAGCAGATGAACAAAAACTTCGCGCCGGACTTGAAGGAGCGAGGTGTCAACATCGCTTTCCAAACCACCCCATTCCCCAGACCTGCTGGAGGCAAGCGTACTGTGTTCATCAACAACTTCAGTGCAGCCGGTGGTAACACCGCGATGCTTTTGCAGGATGGTCCAGAAGTTCCCGCCGAGCCAACTTTAGATCCCCGCTCCACTCAGGTTGTCACTGTATCTGCCAAATCATTGGCCGCCTTCAAGAATACCTTGTGCAAGTACGAGGCCTACCTTGCCAGCCACTCAAATGTGGGCTTGACTGATCTTGCTTACACTGTGACTGCCCGACGAGCACATTACAACTACAGAGCGGCTTTTCCCGTGCAGTCGATCGCCCAATTGCAACAGTCCCTCAAGGCTGTCCAAGAGCAAACGCACAACCCGATCCCCCTTGCTGCTCCTCAGATCGCGATGGCCTTCACTGGTCAGGGCTCCCAATACACCGGAATGGGTCAGAAGCTTTATGAGACTTCAAAGCAGTTCCGGAACGACATTGAAGAGTTCAACGAGATTGCCCTTCGACAAGGTCTGCCATCCATCATGCCTCTGATCGATGGATCGGTTGAGGTTCAGCATTTGCCACCCACAATCGTGCAGCTGGGAATGTGCTGCATTCAAATGGCTCTCACTCGTCTCTGGGCTACGTGGGGTGTCACTCCCAGTGTGGTCATTGGTCACTCCCTAGGCGAATATGCCGCTCTCCAAGCCGCGGGCGTTCTTTCCATTGCAGACACCATCTATCTAGTCGGTATGCGAGCACAGCTTCTTGAGAAAAAATGCACTGCTGGCACACACGCTATGCTTGCTGTCAGATCTCCGGTTGGCGGTCTACAAGACGTTGTTGCCAACAGCCAAGGCAAGATTGAGATTGCCTGCATCAATGGCGTCTCGGATACTGTTCTCTCCGGCACCATGGCTGATATTGACACTGTTGCCCAGAAGTTGGCCGATGCTGGACAAAAATGCACCAAACTGAAGTTGCCTTTTGCTTTCCACTCTTCCCAGGTCGACCCAATCCTTGCAGACTTCGAGAAGTTGGCCGCTGCTGTCAAATACCACGCCCCTCGTGTCCCAGTGATCTCGCCTCTCCTCAGCGATGTTGTCAGCGTTGGTGGTGTTTTTGACGCTTTCTATCTGAGCAGACACTGCCGCAAGACCGTCGACTTTGTTGGTGGTCTATCTTCTGGAATGTCATCTGCGACCATTAGCGAGACCTCTCTTTGGCTTGAGGTTGGCGGACACCCGCTCTGCGCCAGCATGATCAAGTCATGCCTGTCTACACCAACACTAGCTACCATGCGACGTGACGAAGACCCATGGAAGATCATCTCGACCTCAATGGCTGGTCTCTACACTGCCGGCAAAGCTCTCAACTGGGACGCTTTCCACAAGGAAAATGAGAGCCTACGCGTCCTGAATGACCTGCCTTTCTACGGATACGACCAGAAGAATTACTGGCTTCAATATTCAGGTGACTGGCTTATTTACAAGGGTGACTACCCCAAGGCCATCGCTCCAGCTCCAGCTACAGCTGCTCCTTCTGCTCCTGTCAAGGCTCGGAAATACCTTTCCACCTCTGTTCAAGGTCTCATTTCAGAAGAAGTCAAGGGCCGGACCGTCAAGATCGTCGCTGAATCTGACTTCGCTCATCCCAAGTTGTTCCCTGTCATCGCGGGTCACTTGGTCAATGGTAGCGGTCTTTGCCCATCTACTCTTTATGTCGACATTGCCCACACCCTGATTAACTACGGTGTGGAATTGGTTGCGCCAGGCGAGAAGGTGGACATCAACATTGGTGCCATGGACAACCCTGCACCTCTTCTTCTGAAGAACATCAACCAGCCAGAGAGTCAAATCTTCCGCATGAACATGACCATTGACATGGATGCACGCAAGGCCGACTTCAATGTTACAAGTAACAACGGAAAGAAAGACGTCGTTCACGCGAAATGCGTTATTCGATTCGAGGACGCCGCCGCCTGGAAGGAGGAATGGAGTAAGACCTCATATCTCATCCAGTCAAGGATCGATCTCCTCAAGCACAAAATGGAGAACGGTGAAGCCGACAAGGTCAGCCGTTCAATGGCGTACAAACTCTTTGGTGCTCTGGTCGACTACTCTGATATCTACCAAGGTATGCAGAGTGTCATCTTCGATGGCCCTGAATTCGAAGCCACCAGCAACATCAAGCTTCGTGCTGGTCCCAATGACGGCGACTTCCTCTTCAGCCCTTATCATGTTGACAGCGCTTGTCATTTGTCTGGCTTCACCGTCAATGCTACCGTCAACCGCATGGAAGAATGCTACATTTCCCATGGATGGGGCAACCTACGCTTCACGGAACCTCTCAAGCATGATAAGCAATACTCTGCTTACGTGAAGATGCAACCTGTGGCTGGCAGCAAGATGAGAGCTGGTGACGTCTACGTTTTCAACGAGAACAAGGAAGTCATTGGTGTCGCAGGTGCTGTTCGCTTCCAGTGCATCCCTCGCAAGCTGATGGATGTCATGATGCCCAAACCCAAGACTGCCGCTGCCGGCAAGGCTTCTGCCTCGGCTGCCCCAGCTTCCAAGGTTGCCGCAAGCCCTGTTGAGAAACCCGCTGCTCCTGTTCAAGCTACTGTGTCCGCCCCAGCTCCCAAGCCAAAGGCCAAGAAGCCAGTCAAGGCACCCAAGATCAAGGCCCCAACGCCACCAAAGGCCTCATCTGGCGGTCTCGTTGCCCGTGCTTTCGACATCATTGCCAAAGAAATTGACGTTGAACAGAACGAGCTCAACGATGACATCCAATGGGCTGACATGGGTGTTGACAGCTTGATGTCGTTGACCATCTCTGGCAAGTTCCGCGAAGATCTTGATCTCGAGGTCGAAAGCACTCTCTTCACGGACTTTGCTTCGGTCGGTGCCCTGCGCAAGCATCTCAGCGGAATGTCAGCTCCCGAGGCTGCCCCTGCCGGCGACGCAAGCTCGGTCTCTTCCGCCGATTCAGGCTCCGAGAGTGATGAAGACACTGTTGAGTCCGGGATTACCACTCCCGACACCGAGGATTTCCCAAACAAAGCGGCCGAGCAGGGCAAGTCTGCTGCTGTTGAAGCCGTCGCTCAAGCTCCAAGCGCCGCTGCCGATGGCGGTGACATGATCGAGACCATTCGTATCGTGATTGCGCAAGAGATGGAGATGGATCTTGGTGAGATTACCGACACAACCGATCTCAGCAACCTGGGCATGGACTCATTGATGGCTCTTACTGTCCTCGGCAAACTTCGTGAGGAGCATGAGATTGACCTCGACCCCACCATCCTTGCGGACAACCCTTCGCTTGGACATCTGCGAAAAGCACTTGGACTCGAGAAGCAAAAGGCTGCTCCGGCGCCTGCTCCTGCCCCTGTTTCAGCCCCAGCTCCAGCCCCAGCGCCGAAGACCGAGGTGAAGCAAAACATCATCGTGGCTCCAGCTGCCCCTCCTGTTGAGGTTGTCATCTCAATGCCTCCTGCAACCTCGGTTCTGCTTCAAGGCAACCCAAAGACTGCGACCAAGAACCTCTTTCTCTTCCCTGATGGATCTGGATCCGCGACCTCATATGTCTCCATTCCTGCCATCGACAGCAAGAACCTGGCCGTCTATGGTCTCAACTGCCCATTCATGAAGGATCCTACGAGCTACACCTGTGGCATCGAAGGTGTTTCCAAGCTTTACATGGAGGAAGTCATGCGTCGACAACCCTTTGGTCCTTACATTCTCGGAGGATGGTCGGCAGGTGGTGTTGTTGCCTACGAAGTCACCAGACAGCTGGCTGACCTTCAGAAAGTGCATCCCGACAAGAACTTCTCCGTGGAGAAGTTGATACTGATCGACTCTCCTTGCCCCATCAGACTGGAGCCTTTGCCTGCACGTCTCCATCACTTTTTCGATGAGATCGGTTTGCTTGGAACTGGAACTGGCAAGACACCCAACTGGCTGCTACCGCACTTCGAGTACAGCATCAAGGCTCTGACTGCCTATCGCCCAGAGTTGAAGTCCACACGCGACTTCAAGGCACCACCAACTCTGCTCATCTGGGCCACTGACGGTGTGTGTGGCAAGCCTGGCGACAAGAAACCCCCGCCGCAGGCCGATGACCCCAAGAGCATGAAATGGCTCTTGGAGAACCGAACTGATTTCGGACCCAACGGATGGGACAAACTATTGGGCCCTGAAGTTTGCAAGATGGTTACTGTCAATGGCAACCATTTCACAATGATGAAGCCTCCAGTGGTAAGTTTACAGTCTCGATTTCTTGATCTCGATCACGCGCTAACTATTCTTCAGGCAAAGGGCGTTGGTCAATTCGTTCGCGATTCTCTGCTGATGTAGAGGACGAGCAAGCACATTTTCATGCTACGAGATACCTGATAGAAGCGGATGTAGAACTTTTTGGACACTTTTTCATGACTTTGTTGCATCAGGCCTGTGAGAAAAGTTCAGTACATACTGTGCTTGGTAGCGTTCTGGCCACTGTTTGTTTCTTGTCTGGCATTTTCAGAAGCGTTTGGGAGTATGGGCAAGTTTAGATTGTCAGTGACGCAGGGAATTGTTTCATGGCGCGGGCGTTGCATACTGGTCAACGAGGGCCAGCGGAGGGATCAGGACTTTGTTTTCTTTTTCCTCGAACCTATCTTATGTCTGGGGTTTCTCTGAAATGCCCATCAATGTCATCTATAGCTCTGAATTCTAATGCACAACACCTTTTACAAATCAGTATACTTTATCAAATTCGTCTAGTTATCAATATGGCCTGCTTGTTTTGACCCCCGAGAGTCAGCTCGCCCTGGACAGAAAGTTGCTCAAGCCTTGCCCTACTCTAACGACGATGACAGCACGCGAGCAACATCTCGAACAGGACGGGTATTTGGTGCGTGGAGTAGAATGATCGTCCATGATTCTCACCGTCGCCATACTATTATCAAGCTTGACCCGCTAGGGATCTTCTCATATCCATATTAGTCCACACACACGGCACGCCTCCTAGCGCAGAGATTGAAGCGGGAACTGGCAAAGTTACGATTATTGGCACCTCGCATCTGCCGTCTCGCACGCTGGCATGCGCCTGCCGATTTCTGAGGAATACTTCAGCTGACCGCCAGCTCGCCAGCTCGCCTGCACAAACCTCCAGTACTGAGGTGTCGTTGCGCAATGTATTTCGCATGAAATGATGACGCTGTCCACCAAAAATAGTCTACTGTGTGGTTTGCGGGTATGTATCGTTACTAAGGGTTCCTCGCATCACCACATGCATGTCTCACTCCTTGCGAGTACTACAGTAGACATACTTTTTGGGTTCGCGGGTAGTTCGTACTATGATATGTACTGACGTCGACAATCCAATGACTTTGGAAGTCTTTGATATATTGCATTAGCCCCCGGATCTCTCGCGAGCCGGGCGGTCGCACGCTTGCCCTGGTCTGGGAATTCTATCTGTGCCGTGTGTGGGCTCCCCCAGGAACCCGTATTCGATGCGTCATTGCCGTTGGCACTCCTCACCACCTTCACGGATATGGTGTGGACATTTCCTGGACCTGCACGGATGACAAAGGACCCGAGACACACGAAGGTGGTGATCAGTGGTCACCAGTCAGTGGTGACGGTCCGTGCAACCCACTGCACCTTACCGTGGTGTTTTGGTGGCTCGCACCAAAGCTTGGGGCATTATTGGCACGCCGGGGCGCCATTGTCAAGTTCTGTTTTTGTCGTCACGAAGAATTGTATTCTGTCTGACGGATTGCTTCGTTTTTGAGTCGATAAATCAATCTCCTTTTGACGTGCCGGGCTCGCTTATCCCAAATCCTAGTCGAAGATCCGTCAGTACGGCTAATAAGCGGATTCTACCACGATTAGTTTTTGTTTGTCTGTGGGGCGCTACCCATGATTCCATGAAGGTCTGTGTGTTCAACTTTGTTCACTGTTGTTGCACATGTGATACTGATGTTTCTCCTTCTGACGTGGGTTCGATTGACATGTGTCTGGTCGTTTGTTGCTTTTGCGTTGTCTGGTGGACCTGTGGTTCTGGATGGGCGATCTCGGACCACTTCCATGGGAACACCTCGAGGGTTCCTGTCAAATGTGTCGCGAGTACTAGCATACTACTATCAAACTGTCTTGCGACGAAACTATTGAAGTTGATGAAACGGAAGTATAAAACCTGAAACTATTAGATGTCGGGGACCGGTCGAGATGCGTGGTGTCTGATAAAGTTGGGACGTGGAGATCGATGCTGAGGTGTACGTCGGAAGGTACGTACCCTCAGGTGAGCTTGCGTGTTGTCCGGCAAATCTGGTCGTTTGTTGCTGGAGTTTGGGGCACGATGAACGGTAGGTGGTGTTGGTCGATAGGTTGTGGGGAGCAAGTGACGCGCTCTGCGACAGAAGTGAGCAATTCACCTCAGCTGGATGATAACGACGCGCATTTCTTGCACGCGAAGGAGAGATATGACTGCTGGACCTCGTTTGTACCGCTTTGTTGCCCACCACGAGGAGAATGGACATTATTCAGACCGGGCGTCAATACCTCAGCAGGATACACGTATGCGGTATGTGACTTGCTCGACTGTCGACATTCGATCTGGCGCAACGGGTCAAGTCGAAGCATGTTTGGGAGCAAGACAAGCACAACGAAACGAGGGTTATCAGTGGTCAGCAGGGAGTCACGTCTTGCCAAAAAGATAATCGGTGATTCTGAGGACATGCTGTAAGCTGTCCATCAATACCTCCCAAAGAGCCTCGATGTTCCCCGTCCGGTTTATCTTATACTGCATCCAGCCTTCTACTGGTGCACAACGCCCGTGCTGTATGCTTGGCTCATCCAGGTATCTTTATTTTGTCATATCACATCGTCATCCGAACAGAAAACCGTACTCAACACCCCGTGGGTATATCTCCGTCCAAGGCACCGTGATGCTCAATGACCGTATGTTGGCGCACGGCGACACAACAGAGTCCTCGTCCGCATGGTCTTGTGACTCCAATACAATTACCCCGGAACCATTCCTTGCCCAAACACCCCTCATGAATGTCATCACGGAATCAAAAATCCACATCCCTGTCCTCTCCTTCCAACGATCGCAGTAATCCTCCGCAATGCGGCGATGACGGCGGCTGGTCGCCTCAGCTCCTGCAAGTGCTATAGGTAGGAGGCACTGCTTCTGAAAATTACTGTCCGGCGGAAGGTCAGCAACGATGTTGAGAATTTCACATGCCAAGGTGTGAGGTGTGCGCAGGTCAATGTGGAGCGGTGAGTCTGCATTGTCTGGGGTAGATGTAGTTGTGTCATCTGAGTGTGGAGCAAGGCCTGACGATAGAGCCCGTCTGCAGTAAAGCAGAAGCCCCAACTTCCAGACTATTGACATAGACGCGATCTGGGTATTCTCCTGGTCCTTGGTTTCGGAGTTGAGAATCCTTGCTTCAAAGGCCGTGGTCATCTCAGGAGTGCAACATTCTGGCTGTGCAGCAGTCACTGCAAGATCGTACATGTCAAGGAACATTCGATCAGGAAGCCCGTTCAGCCCAAGAATGCTCCATTCCATGTCGCGCTGCCAAATCATCAGAGTTTCAAGGTAGTACCTTGGGAATATCGGCCCGCGACGACTTAACAGGGCGGCATTCACATCATACCATATGAGCATCACTATCTGGCTCCTGAGGTTCTGACGAGATTCAGCCAGTCGAATCCCACCATTCGACTCAAGGATCTGGAAGGCTCCACGTAGGTGGATTGCCCAGTTGTCGAAGCCTGACATAGCGAAGTCCAGGGCAACAAGGAGAAGAGAGGTGCTCACGCCTGACTCAATGGAGAGGTCACCGAGGTGGGTGGCGAAGATAGAGAGCGCTTTTGCTTTGAGGTCCAGGACAGCCAGGCCTTCTCTTTTATGGCGCAGATGCGCCTGCTGTCGCTGTGCGAGGGCTATTGCTGCATACCGCACACATGGGATATCATCGTGAATCGAGTTGAGCGCCGCATGCCAGGGATTCACCGAGACTGGAAATGTAAGAGTCGTGTAGGAGAAGGTTGAATGGTAGAAAGATAAGGCGTGCTCCAGGTCACCGGGACGACGTCGAATATGTGGCGATAGAGGTATGACCATACTCTGCGAGAAGCATGGCTCCGGGGTTGTTGCGATGGTTTTCCGGTTTTGCGAAGAGTCTGACACGGGTGATGATACGGTCTCACTGGCCGATGAAATCGATCCGCGCCCAACCGTATCGCGAGGGCTTGCATTTCCGTTACTCAAATCACTGAAGGTTGAATTCTTCCGGGGCCGCTTCTTGGACCGCTCTGATGGCTCACTTTCGTCGACGAACACGAAGGTCGAAGGCTGTGGCAGTGGTGAGGACTTGATGCTGGAGGACTGTTTCTGTGGTTTCTTCGACGTCGACTCGGATCTTGGTCTCTCCACTCGCACTTTACCTCTGTCCCAATTCAGGGATTGTACATAGCCGCCACATACCACTCCATCGGCGAGACAGGCGCTGCATCTTGGCCTCCTTCTATCGCAGTGGCGTCGCCCCGCGCAGGTGTGACAGTCTGTGCTTGCCCATCCCAAAGAATTCGTTCTCTTCCCTGCCAGATTTCTTCGCCGTGTTGGCGCTGGCACCGTCACGGATTGGTGCAGACATGATTCTCCTGACATATTCCACAGACGTTACACTTTCATCGAAGAAGCCTGATCAAAAAAGATGTCAGGATTGAACATAGAATGAGGTTCAGGCTGATAAAGGACGGTAATCCGGGGCCGGGCTCACCAGCCAATGACATTACCAGAAATGTCGATACTTGATAGACAATCGTATGAGTCGCAGTGCGAGCACGTGATGGCTCTCATGACTCGGGATTTACTTCAACACCAAACATTGTGATATTTGGTTTTCCGACCACATACGTGCAAACTGCCTGCTTGATTGCAAGAATCGCGTACTCAGGAAGTGACGATCCGAAATACGCTGGCGGATGACTTTGATACTTTAGTGAGTCTGAAAGAGGCTGAAAGTGCCACAATGTGGTAAGTCTGCACCGTGCTTCCCCTGACGAGGCTCCAGCCCCGAGAACGCTCTGACCCTTCGGTAGCAAACACGTCTTAAACGCACAAGTATCGATCAGGAGTCCATGTTGTACGTATTTGAAATTGTCAGAGACGATCGGACGCGGTTAACCATGTCTAGGCCGGAAATGGTTCGATTGTGCAGAGTGCCACGCAGAGCAAGAAAACCATCCACTTCTGCAGACTTTTGATATGGTATGTGTGCCGATGATCGGCTTTTCGTAGCGGCTGACACGGTTAGGCCTTCATTTGCAAAAAATGTAAGAAGGCATTCAGGAAGAACACGCAAGACTGGGACGAAAGGCAAGATTCAACGGTCGCCAGGAAAATGGCAGTCTGACTAACTCGGATTCTGCAGCGACGAGTACTGTCCCAATTGCGACAATCACTTTGTGATTGACGCTCTCACTCCTAAAGCGGCTTTACAAGTCGAGGGTGAAGACGCGAGGGTAGACGCTAGGTAGGGTTTCTGACTATAAGAGAAAGATTACAGGCTGACCGAAAACAGGATGCTGAAAGACGAACGGGTTCAGCAAGCTGAGCAGCGTTCAATATTTGACGTTAAAGATGCGGCTACCCGCTTAGGCTGAGACGATGTAGACTACTACTGTGACGGCTTCTCTATCGCGCTTCGAGAACGAGGCGGCCAGATGCTGCCAGTCTGAAGTTCAGAACTGCTCAATCACGGTTGGGAACGCTGAGTGCGTGAGAGCTCTTTGATCAGCAGAGGAACCACAAGCAAATGCCACTGACGATCAAGATGGTCGAGGTCTGATTTTGGTCCTATTTATCGCCACAACTCCGGTCGCTCATGCAAAGGACGTTTGAAGAGGGTTCCAATCACTATCAGGTATCTCCTGAGCCTTCTCCTTCGGCAACAGGTCTCGTGGGCAGAGTTGATGTGCCAGCACCTGACGCCGCAGCTCGACCTGGTTTCTTCTTCGCTTGCTCTTCCTGCTTCTCAGCCTCGATCGTCTTCACATATTGTTCGATCTGTTCGGCTGGTAGCATCTCAATAGTCTTGCCTGGAGCCATGATGGCAATCTCAATATTCTTGGCTCCAGTTTGCACAACTTCCAGTAGGGATTTGACAGTCAGTGAAATGGTCGTTTCTCGGTCCATATCGTCTTTGTGATTTCGCTCAAGGAACTCTCGCACAGTCTTGCTCGATCGCCCAATAGCGTTGGCTTTCCTGTTCTGCATAAGTATCTCGCAGCCACCAATGAAAGAGACGACCTACCAAGCAGAGTAGATACCAGATGGTTCGGTCTGATACAACTTCGGGTCGTTGTCACCCTTGTCGAAACCGATAATGAGTGTGCTGATGCCGAAAGGTCTAACACCACCACTCTGAGTGTATCTCTGCTGCACACCGGCGACATATTTTGTGATATACTCAATCGTGACAGGATCCTCTACCGTCAAGCGATGTGATTGTGCTTCTAACCTCGCTTTGTCGATCAATATCCGAGCATCTGCATTGAGGCCAGCGAAAGCGAGGCAGACGTGTGTGTCGATTAGGCCGATCTTTGAAGGTGTAATTCGGGTATCTTGGAGCTTCATTGCTGATCTCTTTTCACATCCAAGCACTACTATGTCTTTGCCTTTGACACCGACTGCGCAAGTCCCTCGCTTGACTGCTTCGAGGGCATATTCGACTTGAAAGACGTGGCCGTCGGGACTGGTTTGGTCAGCATTGTCGGTGGGACAGGTTGGTTATAATACCTGAAGACTGCGGAGGTTAGCAAGGACCATTAATGGATTGACGGCGAACTTACCGGAAAGAGCACGGTCGTAGCCTGAAGCCATGGCTGTATATGTCGACGGACAGCGGAGTTATGCTGAAAGTAGGATCCCCAGAGAACGAGCAGGTAATTGCTTTGTGGTCGGGTAGTTCGTAGACTAAAGAAGTATTGCGCAAAGTACGGAGGTGTTGGAGATGCTTCGCAGGTACGCGATGATGAGCCGCGTCCACAGCCGCTGCCTTCCAAACTGCCAAGCTGGATAGTTCGTTTAGATCAACAAATGCTTTGCCGTAATATATCCGGCAAAGCACTAGGCTTATACTGTCAAGATTCTGGAGTTGCAACTGCTCCAATTGGCTGCGCGTTCCCCGAGCTTCGATGACCTCTTTGCACTCCAACAAACACAGACTCTCGTAGACGGTGACAAGCAGAACGACTCGCCGCCGCCATGGCCTCCATGCTACCGAAGATGCGGGCGAAAGTCCCCCATCTGGCAGCCTGCTGTTCGCGCAGCTGCTCCCGACCACTTTCAACCTCGACCCGGCTCCTGAGACAAGGACCCGGCACCGGCGAGAACTTCCAACAAGCCAACGATCCTCACCCACGGAAGCTCACCCCTAATGTCTCCAAAACGAACGAGACACGTCCCATCGACGCCATGGGCGCGAGAGACGAGCCATACCAAGAATTGGTCCCGGCGGCTGAAAAGCGAAGAACAATGCAAGCACCGAACAGAGAAAAGCCGTGGTCACGGAACCAGATGCCCAGAGATCTAGCGATGTCGGGTCCTAGATTCGAACAGACAATCATCGAGGAGCAGGTACGAAAGCGCACTTCCTGTGGAAACCACATATACTAAGAGTGCTTCTAGCCTGCCCCATATGCTGCGATCGAGCTCATTCACAAACAGCCAGTGCGATGGGTGACCGACAAACGTGTCGCTTGTGATGGCGGTGGAGGCCCACTGGGTCATCCTAGAATCTACATCAATGTGGACAAACCACAAGTGAACTGGTGCACGTACTGTGGTCTGCCATATGTAAGTCACATCCAAAGTGCCACGAGATGGAACTCTGACAGAGACCGAAACAGGCCAAAATGGAACACAAGAAGTACCTCGAGTCATGCTCCTCGACCGCATATCCCTTGGAACCTACAGGTGATCCCGCCGAGATTGTCATGCCGCAAACTCCGAGCCAGAAAGGCGAGGTACAGGGCCAGTACGGCCAGATGAGGGCTGAGCATTTGGCTCAGTCCGTGGGTGATACTCCCTTGGCGCAGAGATGACGAGTAAAAGAAAGAGCATGTATATATTCGGCGTCTGTCCACAGTTCCACAGGTTCATATCATGACAAGAGTTGTCATCGTCCACTTATACTTCGACGATCTCTCAATGACCGCACAGTTGGCTCTGTCATTTATAGGTAAGTACTCTCCAGTCAGCCTTGACCCATGTCGTACAGCCGGGACG
Organism: Exophiala sp. CCFEE 6388; assembly: GCA_035928005.1. NCBI lineage: Eukaryota > Fungi > Ascomycota > Eurotiomycetes > Chaetothyriales > Herpotrichiellaceae > Exophiala > Exophiala sp. CCFEE 6388. The sequence goes on from JAVRRU010000012.1 coordinate 638,364, forward strand.
AGGGAGCTTTGTTAGACCCTCTGGGACTCCCTTCCTCCATCGCACGGCCATATTCCCTGCCATTATTCAATTCCGACCATACCGGAACGCCCATGCTCCAATATCGCGACTAGGGCGCTCCTCGAGAAGTTGCTCTTACGAAGCAAGTCTTACACTGTGGTTCCTTGGTGTGGCCTTCGTGCTGATCATACTCCGTCCGTACTTACGAGTGCACGCTGGAGATCCTTTGCCCAATACTTCCTGGATCAGTTCGTCGAAGTCGTTATCGTGGCCGGATATTACCGTCTGCATGACTCACAGTCATTAATATCGTTCATGTATAGTCAATTGTCTGCTACGCAAAGCAGCATGTTGCAAGGAAGGAAACATATCGACCCGTACTGAGATTGCAGTGACATGGCCTGAACGATAAACATCCACGACGATAAGTATCTCAAAGGTGGGGTTTGAGGAACCTACCGGTCTCCGGACCCAGACCAATATCCCGCTTTAACAAATATCCCGTACTTACGTCTCATCTATCAGCACGGGTATTGTCGAATTGTATCTTAACGCATCTGGACTCAATATGCCATACAGTCGCGAGGCGGTATGGGCACCCAAAGCCCCCAAACCAAATGGAAACTATAGCCATGTCGTCAAGGCGAAGAACGGCATGGTCTATTTGGCAGGCTGGATGGGAGATGATCCAGAGACAGGAAAGATTGTGTCAGGTGGAATCGGAGCACAAACGGTAAGTCAAGGATGTGCTTTGGAAAGTCCCGACCTGAAAGACGAGGACTGATGTCACGCCGTGCATGACAGGAGCGTGCTATCTTGAATATACAAGCCTGTTTGGAAGCGTGCGGATTGACACTAGACAACATCCTCACGAGGAGGATCTATATCATCCCGCTGCAGGAGTACAGAGATGTCATGGCAGTCTGGGATAGGTGTGTACTTTGGCCATGTTTATGACAGCAACGAAGCTGAGTGACCTGCTGGCAGATACTTCGAAGAACCATATCCCGTGTCCACCCTTATTGGTGTAGGTTCCGATGGCTTTGGGGGGCAATTCGCGGATCGAATGCTGACTCTCTTGCTAGGTAACATCACTTGCGAAGGAAGGCGCTTTGGTTGAGATCGAGGTTGTTGCCGAGCAGTAGAGTTATCTACAGCGTCAGCACCTTGTATATGGTTGAAAAAGAGAGATCGAAATGAAGAGCAACCTGGAAATAGGCTGGGTGGAGATACAGACTGGCTTCAATGACGTATATTTGCATCCGAGTTTCTTCCTTTTCGACTTGACAAAGACCATCATCATTTGAAATGCCTGCGACGAGCATTACACAATCCAAATACTTTACTGTAGTAGCCGTCCTCATTCTCTCCCTCGCTCTCTTCCCAGGACTACCACATTTCTTGTTCGGACTCCCTCTACGACTGATATACTCGACGAGACCAATCAGCAACCCCGCCCATCCCATCATCAGCTGCCCACCTGGTTGTACTCCGAACGTATCAACGCCGAGCCTTCTCGACGGCGTCAATATGTCGTGGTTTCAGAAAACATTCCCCCTCCCCTCAAAGTCTCGAGGTTCATACCTTGTCACCGACCACGTCGTATCGTCGTTGCCTGAAATCAAAGAATACAAAGTCGGGCTTCTCAACCTCTTCATCCAACACACGTCATGTGCAATTTCTTTGAACGAAAACTGGGACACTGATGTGAGGGAGGATATGAGCGATGCCTTGGATAGAATTGCTCCAGAAGACAGGAAGGGGAACTTATACAGACATTCTGCGGAAGGACTGGACGATATGCCTGTACGCATGCACGACCAATCTCTTGTCGAGCCTCTTGATACTGACACATCATAGGCACACATCAAGTCAGCGCTGGTGGGCGCGAGTGTGACGATCCCCATTACCGACGGCGCGTTGAACACTGGCACATGGCAAGGAATCTGGTACCTAGAGTTTCGAGCCTCCAAACATTCAAGAAAAGTGGTAGCAACAATCCAAGGAGAGAAGCGATGATGGATTGCAAATCTAAATTGAAGCGATTCTGGCTCTATCATCGTTGACCTTGCGGAGACTTCTTTGGACTCCAAACCAACCATGCTAACACCATAACACCTTTTAGACCTGTTGCGATCCATAGAGCACCAGAATATCCCACCGAAGTCTTGATCAAAGCTCCGGAGACCGTTGCTCCAGCGAACAGCAACACTGCACCCGTGGCCCTCCTGTTACGGTCCGGGTCCTGGAGCAAGCCAGCCGTAAACAGATCTGGATTACTCATCAGATCACAGAACAGACTCGTCAACACCACGGTCGGCAATGCATTGTATTTCAGCATTCGGCCTGCCACAATCTGTCCAGCACTCTGAAATGCCAATAGAGCGATAGGACACAACTCGTGCCAGGGAAAATCGGACATGCCATCGTTGGTTCCTTCGTCGGCCGTCTCTTCGGATTTCCCAACCACGCGCGCAGAAATCAATGAAGCGGTAATAATCATGAACGACATCTGGATGAAAAACGAGGACATGATCACCCATCGCTTGAGAGGTCCAAAAGTTCGGTGCCATCGCGAGAAGAAGAAAGCTCCAACACAGAATGATAAGATGGCGACCAGGGATTTGGTCCAGGTATAGCGCGGGACATTGTCAGGAAGATGGCTGACTCCAAGGCCTGCGAAGACGGTGTTTCCTACAAAGATTCATCAATTCAATCCTTAATGGAAACAGGTGTCCAAAAACCGACCTGTCTGCATGCCCACGAAACAATTCCAGGTGTTGAAAGCAACAGCGTCCACCATCCCCGTGGTGTAAAAACATCCCAGAAGAACAAGATCTCCCCATTTCGAATCAATGTCGCGCGTAAAACGAAGTCGTAGCCTTGTCAGCAAGGGTAGAGATTGGGGAAAATCCTTTTCTGGCTCCATGGTGCTGTGCTCGTTCGCGTTTGCGTTGACAAGAGCTTGGGGAGCTGCCATCTCTTTTGTATGTGCGCGGAATTATATGAGGCGATGATGTCGCCCGACAGCTATGACGGAATAGCAGAGATAAGGAAGAGATGATCGCTTACCGTGCTATATGAGCGGAAATCGGTTATATTTACCTAGGAAATTTCTTTGCATTGAGCATTGACTCTCCGCGGGACCACTTGGTGCTTTTCTTATCAAGCCTAGTAACTCCATTGCTGGAGACTGAAGAGTACTACGTAAAACGACGACCGAGAAAAAAAAAGACGTGATAATTTAAGTTGAAGCGGACAGCCTTGCCGGACCTTTAGAGATTAATTAAATGGAACTTCTACGGCAAAATAATCTTCCATCGCGTTGCTTTTTCAGCCTCATCCACGATTAACGATTAACAAGCCTTTACTAGTTCTTTTGACGCCGGTGTTGTTGGCTATTCATCGGCTAATGTCAGTCATTTCATGCGCGCATCAACAATTTTCCAATTTCGATGTCCATCAACCTGTGATCCGCCAGCCTAGCCCGACATCACCAACAAGGCCGACTGTTTGGAGTTACCGCATGCGATCGATGTTGTCGCATACACGGTATTAGTCATTGACGTCGCGTTCAGTACATTCAGAGACAAAACTGATCCAACAGCATATCGTCCATCTGCGACATCTTCAATATCTTTGGACATCTATAGCAAGGTCACCAACAAGGAATCAACATGGCAGGCTTAAGTACGCCAGCCCCGCGGCAGCCACCGGCCAAACAAATGTCTTCACGACTGTTGAACATGAAAGTGAGTCTCTCACTACATCCTTGCCCATTGCCCTGGATAGGTTCCTAAACTTTGTCTCCCGGATAGTTCATGCAAAGAGCCTCAGTATCTACAACATCTACTCCCACAGCCTCTAAAACATCAACACCAGCCACCGAGCCCCTAGCAAAACGCCGACGAGTTGAAAGCGAAACACACTCTCCTTCTACATCAACCCCTGATACACCATATACACCCACAGCGTCGACTCAGACATCAGATGCGCAAGTTACTGCCTTCGGCCTGTCAAGAGGAGGAATCAGCACTTTCAACCGCGGCGAAGGTGCAGACACAGAATGGGTTCTAGACTTGAAGATGCGATTGCCCAAGACAAAATCACAATCACAACAACAATCACGCACCAATGGTACGAACGGCCGATTCGATGCACTGGAGGATGACGACGGGGAAGCAGACGAAGACGACGAGGATATATGGTCCCACCAACCGCCGGGTCGACAAGCGTATGGGTCATTCAAGGGAAAGCGCCGATCACGCCTTCAACGAAGTCAAATCGCCGATGACGAAGATCCGGATAGTCCATCAGATGCATCAGAAGATGACGAACAGAACACATCAACCCGGCAAACACCATCACAAAAGCGGCAGAAGCATAACTCAAAAGACGCTGATTCGGAGGAAGAGATGCGTCAAGTCAGAAGAGCTATGGAGGCCAAGCATGGACGTATGACTGCAACGACGCCGAAGCACGGAGGAGGGGGAGGGAGACTACCGATCACAGGAGGTCATCCCGGTGGTGGTGGGGCGCATAAAAGAAGCAGAGAAGATGGCAACTACAAGATGAGAAAGAAGTCGAGAAAGACGATTTAAAATCAGAAGCGGAACCTGCACAGGTATATTCTTGTACACCAGTGCTCTGGAGGATTACTCGCACTTCGAACCTGCATCAAAGTGTTTCAGTGTTGCTGGCGGCTGCTACTCCGATCTATCACATTATCAATGCGCAGCAGAAGTCTGGCTTGAGTTGGTGAGGCTCTCCTCTCCCCAGCTTTTATGCAGACATCGTGTTGGGAAAACTCGTCCTAAGTTTACCGGGAGAATATATTGGAAGTTCGGGGGAGATTTCTCCCTCGACGATCACATTACCTTCCATGTTCCCTGCACAACCATCTCTCCTGTCTAGCAGCCTGTCTCTGTGCCCGCGCCACGGCCTTCGCCACCCGAACATACTCATCCGCGTCTCGCTCCCTGACGGCCAATCTCCGTCTTGATGCCGACCTGGATTTCCCACGCGTGCGTGTACCAGTACCATGTGTCCAATCATACCCATATCCACAATCATACCCGTACGAGACAGCATACCTTGGGCCAACAGCACCGTAGCACTGGATCTCAAAGTCACGATTTGACTTCCGACCGCGATCACGGCCACGGCCACAATCCGAGTCACATCGCGACGCTTTTCTCGTTCGACGCCTTCCTTCTCGCCGCCTTCGTGATCTTGATCTAGACCTTGACCGCCATCTCCGAAGCGTGTAGGTAGTGCAAGATTCGCACGATGTATCCGTACATACACTCTGCCATCGAGGTCGAGAAAGAGATCGAACTCCGGAGCGATTTCGTCGCCTACCGCGCTGGTCACACAGCTCACAAAGCTGTGGCACAGCCCCATGCTCACAGTACCTCACTGTCCTCTCGCCCCTAGAGTTACCGACGTTGTAATAATTGTACTCTCCATCCACATCATACCGGCCTTCAAGGTTCAAGCAAGCATCATCATTGTGCGGGTGCCTGGTCACAAAGGGTGTCATCTTGTCAGTCAAAGCCGGACCCTAGGATACGACAATGGGTAATGGTGCGTACTATACCTTCTTCGCCTGTGCCTGGACCTATGGCGTGGACCGCCACCGCCTCCGCGCGTCGACCCTGAGAATCTCACCCTATGTCCTTTCGAATTGGGAGTTGAACGCGGTACTCTACCTTCATTCCCGCTCGAGTAGGTACCATCATCCTCATCCCTTCGATCATTCATCAACCAGTGAATATTGCCCAGCGCGTCTATCCAGGCTCTTCGGTCCGCCGACGGCATTTTTGTGCCGCGCGTGTTATTTTCTGATAAAAGTCCTTTCTTCTGCAGCAGTTGTACTAGACGAACGTTCTTCACTGGCTCTTGTGGTGCGAATGTTGGACCGGGCGCACCGTCACTTACGCCTTGCAACCACTTTTGGACAAATTCTGATTTGAATGTCTTCTTCTCCTCCACTGAGAGTGCTTCTCCGACTCCACAACCTGACCTGACGCGTTTCTTTGAGTTGCAGACGCGATACCTCTCTTGGATTAGTATCGTAGGCTCACGAGAGCACCGGCCTTCGCCCCCAGTTGGACAAACAGATGTATGACTCGATGTGTCGGAAGCTTGCAATGGGAGATTGATTGATTGGATCGTACCCGGCTGCTGATCGTTCTGGTGTGGAGGCTCGGCCATTCGTCGATCGAGACGTGGCAGGATACAAGTGCAGGATGATAGTGCGAGTGGAACCTCAGTCGTAGTCAACCAAGTAGATTTCAAAAGAAGGAAAGGATTATATGATGTAGAAAGGAGAAGAAGCAGACCGTGTTGACCGCAAGACAGAACTCAGCCTTATGTGGACCAGCGTCCATATGTCCTCAAGGACAGCGCCGTTGGGAAGCCATATCTCCGGGGCACCAGTCTGCTTGCACACAAGCAATCGTGGCACAGCTTTGAGCGCCTGGAAATCACTCAGCTGACTATAGTGAGGATGTGTATGAGTCCAGCAACTTTTCTGCAATTCAGGTCGAGAATTCTGACGAGCCTGGAGTGTGACGTTCATTTCGCTTTGACAGCATTGTCGAAAGAGGAGCTGCGGCAGTGTAAGAGCGCAATAGGTCGGAAATGTAGTTGTTCGAAACCATAAGGGAGGCGCCCTGGGGCACGGGACATGCTGGTGTCGAACATGGGCAGCACTCTGAGGCCTTGTGGGACCTCGAACATCTCAGGGCGGGTTATTGTCGGCGGACTCGAAGTCTGGGAATACAGTAGAATATCCCCTAGACTGCTGAAATCGTCTTTGCCTTGTGAGCTTTGCATAATGCTGCAACATGTGGGTAGCACTCAATACCTCCGAACGTTACACTGAGGCAGTGATTTGTAAGAGGAACCCGCACCTTCCCAGGCCAAAGAAGATAGGCCCTGTGAAATTGGGAATAACAATGATCGGAAGGTGACAAGACCATGGGCTGGGGACAGCTCATCATAGCACATTTCGATTCAAAAGGGCCGAGAGTCTGGCTTGAGCAGTGGAACAGACGAGGCTTTTCAAACATGACGATTCAGTGCATGAAGGGTGACAAAGCAAGCCTCTCGTCGCGTCTCAGAAAGAGAAAAACAGTGTCACAATAACAAATATGCAAATGATAGGCTGGAATTGAGGGGGCAGAAGCGGAAGCAGCTGCCGCCTACAATGGCAGGCATTGCCAGGCAACCGCTACTGGGCAAGAACCACCTGTGACAAATCAGAGATCTTGAAGCCAAAGGAGAAACAGGGTATTTCTGTAATTGATCCAACTCAAAGTCAAGGGAAGCTCGACGTTCTCGAAAGGCCTTGAACAAACATGCAATAATAACCTCCTGGGATCCGCGTTCTTATTGTCTGCAATAGTCCATCATCGTACACTCATTCTCGATGCTCCAAACCACCAACGCCACCGTTCAGCCTGATTCGCGAAATGCCCAGAGACGCCGAGTTGTGGGATACTTCCGAAGTTTCCGGTCTTGTAAAGCCCTGATTTTGCACGTTCTACTCGGCCTTGCTCTTCTTCTTCTGCTCGACCTTGAGGAGTAGCGCTCTGTTGATGTGAGGGAGAACACCACCAAAGGCAATCGTAGCACGGATCAGAGTGTCAAGTTCCTCGTCACCACGGATGGCAAGTTGAAGATGTCTTGGGGTGATACGCTTGACCTTGAGATCCTTGGCGGCGTTGCCTGCGAGTTCGAGGACTTCGGCGGTGAGGTATTCCAAGACGGCGGTAACATAGACGGCAGCTGTTTGCGAATATTAGACTTTGCAACTCTAAGAATATGATTTTGAATGCATACCTTTAGCACCAACGCGCATCTTGTTCTGAGTGTTGTTCTTGAGGAAACGCTTGACTCGACCGCAGGGGAACTGTGAGGGACGCGTCAGTATGTTTGTGATGATTCGAAAACAATGCGCGATATGATGCGCGACCAATGCAGACGACACGACTAGATACAACGCTCATTGTAGCGCAACCGCCTGCTCGCGATTGCGCCAGGTGAGCGAAGTCCGACTTGGAAAAGGTAGTCTGCTTCGCGTCGCTGATTTCGCAATGCGCATGCATTCGTGTATTGATTAATCGAAACATGGGAGACTCACTTGCAAGCCCGCCTTTGCACTGTGCGACTTCTGACTCTTGCTCGTCGAATCCTTTGCGCCAGTGGCCTTTCCACCAATACTCTTTCCTTTGCCTCCTGCCATTGTGTTGATGTGATGAGCAAGTAAGTGTAATGTGTTGATCCGAGTGTGGTATGGATGTTTGATGGGATTGGAATGGATGGATTTGTCGGAGACGCGTCGGTGTCTGATAGAGATGGTTTGAAAAGTAAGTGGGTGGCAGGGGAATGAATGAGAGGGCAGCAACCGCAGATCAGAATGCTCGTGCTTTGACGGGTGAAAAAACATGCGAATGACCGCTAGTCGTCTTTGGGTTAGCGCGAGCTTGGCATCTGGTGAAGTCGCCATCAAAGGTGAATTCAACCTCAGGCCGACGGAGTGCTGCCTGCTGTGTGTGCGTTGTGAAGTTAGGGAGCATGTGACGTGTCAATTCACTCATTGTCTCCCTTTCAGCGTAGAGAAAGATTGGTGGATGTAAACTTGAGGGTTAATGGTATTGTCGCGGACTGGAAGCGGGCACCAAGCCAACAAGAGATAGGAGGCCATGTCAGTGCATTCCCAGTGGCCTAGACGGTCACACTGCTTGTAGACATATCACAAACACGAACATCACCTTGGTAAGCATGCTTTGGTCGGGTTTGACATGGCAGGCTTCGCATTGCTCACCCAAATGATATCAGGATAGGGGTGGAAGTGATGTGAGGAGGATCAAAGCAAGATATGGACAGACTTGGCGCTTATGTAATGCTGCTTTTGCTACTAGTAAACTAGCAACCGACAGGCCAACATGCATGAATAACAGTCCTACTCTTTTCATCAATCTACACTGAAGAAGCAGGACATCGTCTCATATGGGATACTGATCCAGCACTTTTCGTATTATGCACAGTCCCTGCCGACTGTCTAGTGATTAAACGAGTGTATCTCATACATGTTCCCAAAATTCCAAAACATAAATCAAGACAAAGATAGGAGACTGGCTCCTTGACATCAAATCGAATGCACAGCAGTCAATGAGAACAGAGCATCTGAAGATCCTCTTCCGAACTCCCATCGCATGCATACACCCTTGTCTCCTTCCGACCTCGCCGTTCACAAGTGTACAAATCAGATCAATCATTCTTCTCGGGCGTTTTCGTGAACAGAATGCTGTAATGCCGCACCATGAATCCTGTCAGTTCGTTACAACAATCTTTTTCCAATCATGCAGTCATGTAGCTGCCCTATGCGTCTAACTTTTTCTGTTTCCAGGGGGTTTGGAGGGTAGTCGTGTCATTCGTGGATCATTGACTCGTCATCGCTCAGCAAGAGCGTCATCAAAAAGGGGGTATAAGGTGGTCTCTTCATTCGGCGATCGCAGATGCGGCCGCTCTCAGTTCGTCACTGCCGCGTCCATTCTGGCGACGGAAGCCAATGGCGTTATTGGCACCAGGGCCGCGTGATTGACGCATTGGATTGGCGTTCTGGGATCCATTGTCAGGTCCAATGCTTACAGTCCTCTTGCTACCAATTGGGGCAGTGGCTTGGTAGCTTTGGTTGTCATTCCATTCAGCTCCGTTTCCAAAAAAGCTTCTCTGACGTCGTGGGCTTGTCTGGTTTCCATTGTTGTTGATGGTGAGATTGGAGAAGCCGGAAATAAGGAATGGTTCATCCCGGTTGGCACCTGGGCCTGGGTTAGAGGACGCGGTCGGTGTCACAGTCGGGGTGTTGTTAGAACCGGCTGGATCGTTAAGTGCCTGAAGGCGGGCTCCGTTAGTCTGCAGAGCTGCTGGGAAGCTTGCTGAAGACGGTACAGGGGAAGGGCTCCAGGATCGCAAATCGGCAAACGACTTGGCATTTCGGAGGTTGTTGTCGGCAACGCGACCGTAGGCGTTCGCATCGACGTCCAACAGTCCCACCGAAGCTTGGCCGCGGAGGGTGTTAAAAACAGGACCTTCATATGGCCTGCCCTCGCTGAAGTCAGCAGTAGAGGATCGTCCGAGAGTCTGGCGCAAGCCATCAGGACCAAAGGCTCCCGGCAGTGGGGGACTGATGTTGCTACCGGGGCCAGGTCGGTGAATGTGAACCTGTCGCTGTTCACCACTACCACGCGAGGAGTGCGCAAGGCCCATATGATGGGCGAGAGTGTGGACAACACGACGATGATGTGGTTCCAACGTTGGCGGAAAGATGAGAACTTCACGAGACGTGTCCCGTTTGAAGAGTGTCATGTCCGTGTAGAACTCCAGCGTCTTGGGGTCATTCATGTCAATGTCTAAAAATCTATAGTCAGCACAATTTCGCAAACATGAGATTTAGGAACGCACCAGGTTTACCGCCACGGACCGACAATGGCGATGGCGTGTCCCGGGGAATAGACGACAATGAGAGTTGGTTGTGAAGCTGGGTTTGTTGTTGCACTGGTCGATGTTGTTCCTCTAGTTGACCACGACGTTCGCGCTTTTCCCGTTCGATGCGTTCCCGCTCTTGAAGTGGAAGCATCTTCTTGTACTCAACCCTCAATTTACGACCGCTTAGATCCATATGGTTGAGTGCTTGGATGACTTGTTCAGTCTCCTGAGGTGAGGTGAAGTTGGCAAAGGCAAGGCCACGGAAGACACCATTATCAAAGTGGTAGTTGAACGCATACGGAAGTGGTAAATTCATGTCAACCATCAACTGAACGAGCTGCTCTTTCTTCACAGCAAAAGGGATATTCTTTATGACGATGGCCGTCGGGATCAATTCGTCGTCATCTTCGTGAGGGTCGTTACGGCCTGAAGGTGGCCCGCGTGGGCCGACAATGGTAGGATGTTGTGATTGTTGTTGGAGTTGACCAGGCTGGTCATACCAGAGCTTCACAAAATCAGTCAGTATTGCTAGCGCATACATCATATACAGCCAGAACTTACGTTTGAAATGGCGGCGCGACCTCGACTCGGCTTGACGGTGCGGGAGGGTCCATAGTTGGAGTTCTGAGGCATGCCTCCCATTCCATTGCCGAAAGACTGTGGTGGCCCACCACCTGAAGCCCAAGTTTGTGCAGCTCCTGGATCGTAGGGGAAGTGCACGTTTCCACCGCTTGGGTTTTGCATCGGAGCTCCGAAGGCATCTCTCATATTATCGAAACGCATGGATGGCACGGAGGGTTCGTTGGCGAACATGGGAGGGTTGATACCTCCATACCCATCAGACCTTCCCTGACGACCCATCTGAGGGTTTCTAAATGCTCTTGGAGATGTGCCTGACAGATCATCGTAAAAAGCCTCAGAGGCGTTGGAGAACGTTGCCATCATGAGACGCGACTTGTACAAGGAATGTGTTGCTACTTCACATCCAAGATCGACTCTGACCAAACCGGTCTAGGTGACAGATCACTCAGAGGGCTCGAAGACCGCCTGCGGAAATGGTTTTTTCGATGGGCTCACTGTTTGAGCGGGATAGGGATTGAGTCGAGTTGGGGTCGTTGTTGTCAATTTCTCGAGACGTCAAAAAATTCGCGGAGATTAAAGGGCACGCAGGCGCAAACAAGATGCAGCAGGCGTATGGAGTCGTTCAACGTGTCTGAATGGACTTGAGCGAGGTCGTATCGTTACGATATTAGTTGAGGAAGCAAATGCGCTTGTGGTAGGGGTTCTGATAAACCGGTTCGAAGTGACTCGAGTTGAAAACGACTTGCGCAGGCACAGGAGGTGTGAGAAAATCGAGCAGAGGCGTCTAAGATCGTCTAGCGGGACATATTAAAAGGACAGGCAAGGCGAAGGAGCCAGCGTGAGGAAGTGAGCAGTAAGTTAAGGATGCGTCGGCGGTTGCAAGCAAATGAAGCATGCAAACCAGCTGTATTTTTTTGAGATGAGAGGAAAGAAAAGATGGAATCCGAAGTTGTTGGTGGATGATGTTCGGGGCACAAAGAAATTAGGAGAACGAGTGGCTGCGTGGACTCCAAAAGCAGGCTACTCGGCCTAGCACAGTACGTACCGGGCCACAGACTCCAGGCTAAGAAGACGAAGGACATGGGGGGATGATTAGAGGTGCAGGTTGACATTGGCAGCCCGGGAAGCAATAAAAAGGCCCCTCCAACGACTTCCGCCCGCTAACCAATTAGCGTGTCTTTTCCCCCTGCTGTCTCTCTCGAAACTCTCCTTCACTCAGGTTTCTGCTTGGTTCACCACCTATCAGCGAAGTGAACATGACCACTGCAACCATATTGCCCCAAAGACAAAGTCATGCCAACTTGACGACAGCTTCTTGAGGGTGCAGTCGGCTCAGAGAATACAGCCACAAAACCACCAAACAGTCGTCATTCTACCAGGAGACGTACGCACGCGCATCGATTTTCTTGAGACATATCAACGCACCATCAGCCTCTCCAATATCCACCCTCCTTTTTTTCCACAGCCGAAGCGTAATCAAACTCCTCCATCATCTTCAAGTGCTCTCCTTTTTCCCCTGTCGAACAATTAATCTGCTTCCTTCAGGCTTCCGCATGAAATGGACCAAACAAATCCACTGTTCACGCTGCAGCCATGACGGCTTTTGCCACTAATATTCAGTCCTACCGAGTGCCGTGAAGATCTGGGTTTCATGTTTCCTACCTAAAAATCCACCCCAACCCCAGACATGCGTTTTCTGCCAGACTCCTTTTACCGTCGGAGCCTCGTGCCCACACCTCCTTCTTCATGATCATCCATGATGCCCTTTGGTTCACGGAAAACCCGGAGGATATACTTGCTAGTCCAAAGTTTCATGTATGAGCCCGGTTCAACACGATCTGACTTGGGTATACTATCGAGTGGATCGATCTGCGAGCTGTACTGAGCTGCTATCTGCCCCGAGTGTTTCCCGTACGGCTTCGTCGGAAACACAGATCGATCCAAGACGTTGGGACCGGATTGATCGTGCAGGCATGAGTAGACACGTCTGTGACAGACGTGCAGCACTGCATCTGTGTAGCCGTGCATTTTTTCTGACGGGCAAACGAGATTCTGTGATGCCTCCTAATTTGCAAAGATTCGCTCTGCTGTGATGACCTCCGGAGGCCCCCTTAGGCTAACCGAGGGTGATCTGCAGTTGAAGTTTGTGCCATAGTTCGTTGAAAAGCTAGGAGCAGGTCGTCGACAGATCTAGCAGGCTTGTACTCGTGGATTAAATTGTTGAAAATCTCATCACAAATGTTATGGGTGACCATCACTCGTAACGATCCTGCTAGAGGTTCGAGTATTCTAAATCAGCAGCCGCTGCACGACACGTAAGATATGGCCTCCGCAGGCAGTCCGCGGTGTGGCTCGTTACAAGCCAGAGCTGCCTGTCCACATCAAAACGAGGACAGGCGTTCAAGCCACAAGGACAAAGAGTCCTCAGCAGTCTGCTGTTATCAGCATGCTCTCCTCTGAATGGCCGAGTGACAAATTGATCTTGTAAGTACGTAGTGCTTTGTACCTTTAACCATCTAACAAATTTTGGGCCGGTCAAGTTTAGGCTAGAGTGAGGCTAGGGAGGCTGCACTTGCCCACTCTTTTTCAGATCCAAAAGTAATGTACGATGATTGCCTCACTCATCCACTATTAACTGATCCACGTTTTCTCATACCGTTACCTAGTGTTCGTTCGCGACCATCAACATCAGGGAGCTTCTTGACTCACGTGCGATTGCCCTTGACGATAGCTGCTCTCCAGGTAGAAGGTACTGGCAAGGCTCCCCAAGCTTGGCCATATGTTGGTGGAATGAATGAGCGACCTCCTCGGGTTTAGTGCTCCGCGTTCCCTGCGGATCCAGCAACGACATGACAGCTTCGGCGATTTTCGAAAAGCTGGTATTACATGCGCCGCATATCTCCACCAAGCAGTTGATTCCAGCCTTCATATATGGAACAGCATGGAAGAAGGACGCAACCACTGATCTTGTCTACCAAGCTCTCTGTAATGGCTTTACTGCCGTGGACACAGCGGCGCAACCCAAGCATTACCGTGAAGATCTGGTGGCCGCCGGAGTCTCCAAAGCTATCAAGGAAGGAAAAGTCAAGCGTTCAGATATCTACTTACAAACCAAGTTCACCAGCGTCCAAGGTCAAGATCCGGATAACATGCCCTATGACAAAAACAGCCCAGTGACAGAACAAGTCAATGCATCAGTGATCTCGTCCCTCCAGAACTTCAATTTCACGGACGTCGTCAAGGATGATGACGATGCTGAGCCATATATCGACACTCTTGTTCTGCATTCTCCTATGCGTAATATTGACGAAACAATGGAAGTGTGGCGCACACTCGAGCAATATGTGCCGAATGAGATCAGGAATCTCGGTATATCGAACTGCAACTTGTTTACCCTGATGGACCTCTATGAGCGTTCAACAATCAAGCCAAGCATCGTACAGAACCGCTTCTATCCAAGCACAAAGTTTGATATTGGTGTCCGCAAGTTCTGTCAGGAGAAGAACATCATCTACGAGAGTTTCTGGACGCTAAGTGCAAATCCAAACCTGCTGTGGTCGGCCGAGGTTGGGTCTCTGGCAGAGCAGGTCAATATCACTCCTCAATCAGCTCTCTATGCTCTTGTGCTAGGATTGGGGAACGTCACCATTCTCAACGGCACGAAGAGCTTGAAGCATATGCAGGAAGACTGGGACGCGTTACAAAAGGTCAAAGGGCTTGCAAAGTCCCAGCCTCAGCAATGGGAGCAGGCTCTCACGGCTTTCCGGAAACTAATAGGTCAACCAAGGCCATGAACGGGTTGTACAAGGAAGCAGCAACGGGGATTCTCGACTGGGTTGCGATAATGATCGCCTGGGACATCGTTCCGGCAAGATAGGGAAGTTGTAGGATGAGTAGAGAGTATTGATGCAGATCTTGTTCCCTCACGGTTTACCTTGTCTCTGGCACTTATATTTCATTACTGCTTCAGCATCACGATCTAATCTATCCTTTCGGGATACTTGAACTGCCCCGGTTTAATAATCCGACCTTACAGACCAGCTGCTGGTAATGCCCAGTTTGGTTGGCGACTTCAACGGTGGAGCAGGCTTGGTATTGCGCCTTGACCTGTGCACCAGTAAAGTTTTTGTCATGGCGATGTCATACCTAAAAAGGCTCCGGGACTCCAATCCAAAGCCCAAAGTACAACAACACCAAAAGCCTGCGATCAGGCATTGTCGTACCACTGTCCATCTCAGCCTCGTCTGTATATACTCACCACCCCTTTGTACAATCACGGATCTTTTGATCAGTGACATTGTCTCTCAAACAGTCCTTGCCTATCATCGTCAGTCACTGTTCGATATCGACCGCTGTTCCGACACTCACCTCATCGGGCCTGCCTAACATCACCTACCTTCCGTTCTTGCTGTGCCTGCGCGATAGATTCGACTTATTCAACCCTTCACTCTTCTCGTGCGATCGCTTAGTCGTCGACAACCGTGATAGGCCGTCTCCGATCCTTGGCTAACTCTCGGCGACGACAACGAGGGGTACTTCATCACACGATTCTCAGATTCTTCACAAAATTCCCAGCTCGTCCCTCACAACTCTCCTTTGCAACATCCCCTTGATCGCATCTCCTTGATCATTCAGACAGACGCTGTCATGGCGTCTCAGGGCGTCTCAAGGAAACGTCCTGCTCCAGGAGCAGATCCGATCCCCTTCCCTCCTCAAATGCAAAATCCCGGTCCCGCATACAATGACGGCCTCGGACAGAACCTCTCGAACGATGAATTCTTCCAGTGGGGTCAGACTGGACAAACAGTCCCAGCATACAACGACAACAACTTTGCCTTGAACGCAAATGCTTACCCTCAGATCAATGCGCAGCCTTCGACACAACTCACCCGAAGACCCATGACTCAATTGGCCGCTCCGGCGCGTACTCGGATGAGTGAAGACGGGAGTACATGGATAGACCCCACGAACGGCGCGCAGTCCATGGACTCTGCATGGGAAGATGACATATGCGCTCTTGAGGCGCGCGCGCAAGTTGCAAAGAGAGACTCTCAAGCCAAGAGAAAGCAGATACCCCCATTCGTCCAAAAGCTCAACAGGTAAGGGAATGATCACAGGTAAAATAAGGACGACTCCGCTGACAGTCCATAGTTTCCTGGAAGATGGCAAAAACACCGAGCTCATCCGTTGGTCAGACGACGGCAATTCGTTCATTGTCCTCGATGAAGATGAATTCGCCAAAACCCTCATCCCGGAGTTGTTCAAACACAACAACTATGCCTCATTTGTCCGCCAACTCAACATGTACGGTTTTCACAAGAAAGTTGGCCTTTCCGACAACTCGATGCGTGCTAGCGAGAAGAAACACAAAAGCCCAAGTGAATACTCCAACCCGTACTTCCGCCGAGGTCACCCTGATTTGTTGTGGTTAATACAAAAGCCAAAGAATGTCACTGGAACGGCGTCGAAGAGAAAGGGTAAGGCAGACAACGACCAAATTGAAGACGAGGCGGATGATTTCGTCGAGGATGTCCCCAGCACCACGGACAACCGTGTACGCGCTCGACCAGGTCAACTTACTCCTGCCAACAACAACCAATCAGCTCTCACGCAAGAACAATTCACTAGAGTGCAACGCGAACTGGCTGCGATTAGGAATCAACAGGCTCAGATCGCGCGCATGATGCAACAGATCAAACGTGAACATGAGCAGCTCTACGGCCAGGCCACCACGTTCCAGGATCAGCACAATCGCCACGAAAACTCCATTAATGCGATTCTGACCTTCCTTGCGACGGTGTACAACCGCAGTCTTCAAGGCCAACACGAGGGCATGCCCAGTATGGCAAGCCTGTTCTCCAACAGCGCCATGCCGGTTGATGGAGCTAGCCAGGCCAATGTCGTCGACGTCGGAGACTTTTCTTTCGACGACGTCAACCATCTTGGTGGCAGTCCGGGTCTAGGGAAGCCGTTTAAGAAACAGCAACTCCTATTGACCAACGGTGTCCCTCAATCAGGCCGGGCCACTACCGTTTCACCTCGTTCCAGCGCTGTCAATAGTCCCTATCCTCCTCGCGCTCAGAGTCTCCGCAATTCGCATCAGACTGTCCTTACGCCCAGTGTAGAAGAAGCCTTCGATATGGGCGTCAACACTCCGACTGCCACAGTCCCGCCGCAGTCTTCCGCATACAATCAGAACTTCCCTCAACGTGACATGATGTCGGTCATCCAGAACGCCAATGCTCACATCAACCAGAGTATGTCCCCCACCACGCCAGCACAGGACTTCTCCAATGTCCTCAATAATCTCGAGGCGACCACGGGCAATGGTCCGCTCAGTACATCTCAACGTGCAGATGTGCTGAAAATGATCAACGACTCCACCCAGCAACCGTCAGGCAGCGACAATGCCCTGATCAACTCAACTCCGCCTCCTGGTCCAGCCAACTTCCGTCGGCGTCTGGCGAACACATCGTCCGATCTCGATAACCTGGCCAAGATGCAAGCCGAGCAGGATACGAGCGTCCAGAACCTCACCTCCCTCCTCCAACCACTCAGTCCAACCGGTTCCATTCCCGGCATTGGCGATGGCCAATCGTTACCGCCACCGCCGCTGGACATTGACGACTTCCTCAACCATGCTGATTACTTTCCCGACATGTCCGGCGACGCCAACGGTAACTACGATTTCGGCAACACCGGTCTAGACTCTAACGGCGCAAATGACTTCAACTTCGCCGACTACAAAGACGACGATGAGCTGTTTGGCAATCTTCAGGACCCGGCTGCTGCAATGGGCTTTGACGCTGCTGCGGGCGCAGGCGTGGGAAACACGAAGTTCGATACAGCAAGCGACTTTGGTGGTGGACACGTCGAGAGCATGCCTAGTAGCACGGTTACCACGCCCAAGTCTGCATCGAGTGGAAAGCAGAGTGAGGGACCTGCTACGCGCAGTAAGGGCAGGAAGATGAGTGCCGTGGACGAGGATGGTGGTCAACAAAAGCGACGACGAGGTTGAAGTGGTGAACTTTTGAGGTGAAGACTTGGTGGAGACTTGGATTCTATGTTGTGACTTGACGAGTGAATGATCGATACCACAATGGCACTATGCCACGTGCCAGTTAGATGGCATATCTTGAATGAATACTAGAAGATACCCTTTCCAATTCTTCTTAGTGCTTGATTATGTCTGGCGTCTTTCAACGTGCCAATGTGATAATGCATTCCTGTTGTGCCTCAAGTGCCCACCGATAGCATGTTATTGATGATGCCTTTAGGATAGGCCACCGCCTCTGTAACAAACTATAGTTGTGCTTTGGCCGCGGAGCCCGTCTGCGATACAGTGGCATCTCGGGTGCCATTCTGGCTGGGGCCGCCGTCGACGTCATCCTCCTTGTGAGAGACATGCGGGAGCGTCTGGGGCTGCACGTTGATCATTACCGGGGCTTGAACCGCGCCCTCCCCTGCAACAGGGCTTCAGGCCAGATAAACGGTTCGCCAAGGGGGCGTACAAATGCAACAATCCTATCGCCAAATGCACTGGCGCTCATTCAGAGACGTACCTTTTCATGAAGGGAAGGGTCATGGACATAGGATCCCGACTTTGTGTGGCCTGTTGGTTCTAACTGAAGAGAAATGGGGTTCATTGGCCACAGAGACTGGTTGACAGGGTTGAATTTCCACGCAGCATTGGATCAAGGGATTGTGGGTGGTGTGCAAGGCCACATGAGAAGAGAAATAAGCTCAGCTACACCGTCTACAACTCAGGCTTCGGCATTCGCTTGTGCAGAAAGTGCACCAAAACTCACGATATCATCGTCGTCCTCGTCCTCGTCTTCATCTTCATCCTCCTCGTTCTCCCCGTCCTCCTCCTTTCTTGGAGGTGCTCTCCGCGTTTGCGGCGGCGGTCTCTTCTTCACTATCAAAACAACTGGGCTCTTGGGGCGAGGAGGGCGACTCGCCGTTGGTGGTGTGGTGGTGGTCGTTGTCGTTGTGGTGGTCGTGGTAGTGGTAGTGCTTGATTAACCCATTGCCAAGGGCGTTCTCGTCGAGGCTGATTGCGATCTTGTGGCAATACGCCCGGAGGGCTTCAGCGGTGCAGGAGTCGTTGTAGTGGGAGGGTTCTTCACTGTCTTGAGAGAGGAGAACATCCACTATCCAGCCGACCACGCGTTCGAGCAGTATTCTGGGCGTGAAGCCCTCACGCCGTTCTTTCAACGTCAGCTGAAGAAGTCTTGGTAGAACGAAGGTCACCGGACCCAATACAAAAAGGCTATCATTTGACGAGGGTGACCTCCCTGGGGCCAACGTCCCCATGCGACTGGTACCCTCCTCAAGTCCATCATCTAGTCTCTTTTTTTCACCGGTGGGAAACTCAACCATATCCCAACCAACACGACAATCAATGCGACAATGACCGGCTGCAACACCTCTACGCCTTTACTTGCTGCAATAGCGCCAATCGCGAACGGAAACACCGTCCCTCCAGTACCGCCAATGGCCATAGCGAACCCAATGCCACTGACGTGTATGTGCTTAGGCAGTAATTTTGCACCCATCATCACACACCCAGGGAACATTGGTCCGAGAAAGAATCCCAAGAACGCAACTGCCACAGCAGACACGATGAAGCGCGGGACAAGCCAGAATATGAGTTGAAGCGCCATGCAGAAGGCAAGGTATATTGTGATGCAGAGACGTTCGCCAAATCTTTCGGTCACGAAACCTAATGTGGCGCGGCCGAGAGCCATGCCCGCCCAGAACCCTGTACCGGAGTATCCAGAGGCCGCGCGCGATGCGGAGCGGACGCGCAGCATGAATGTTACGATCCAGCCTCCTAGGCCGACTGTAGCATTTGTTAGTGGCAATCATGGGGCTGTAAAATCATCTCTTGGTATCGAGGATGTGACGTACCTTCAATGCCCATGTATATAAAGAAGAAAGCTGAGCAGAGCCAAGTTGTTTTGGACTTGAGGGCTTCCCTCGTGCGGCCGCCCGTAGCGTTGTCTTCGCGTGGATGCTCGAGCCGGTACACTTCCCCTGTTTTGTGCCAGAATGTGATGCTCAGACCGAGGAGTTCGAGGACCGAGACGCCGATCTGGAAGGTTGTTATGCTCAATAGTCCCGATCTGGTTGAGGTGGAGAAGAGGAAGGGTGGTTCATACCATGACATAGTAGAAATTGTACCAAGGCATATTAGCACCAACGACCATCGATGTCGCGATCAAGGGGGCGAAGAGTGCTCCAATCGAGTAGCAGGAGTGCATGACACCCTGCACGGCGTTGGGGTTGTCCATGACGCCTACCCACGCGCAGAAACAGGCGTCTTCTAGGCCGTTGCCGAAACCGGAAAGGGCGTTGACGATGACAAGGACAGGGAAGGGCGGATGAGCGGCGAGGACGCAGTAGGTCACGATGTGGCATATGGGAGCCATGATTGCGATGCCACGCTGACCGAACTTCATGTGGATGCTGGCGTTGGTGAAGGCTGCGAGGGAGTAGCCCGCGAAAGGCGTCAGGAAGATGAGTGAGATGATGGTGTAATTGAGGGAGTAGTATTGTTCGAGCTGCGTGATGTTAGTGGGTTGACCGGGATATGCTTGAGGGTCGGCGTACGTATGGGATTAGAGCCTGTACAGCACGTTAGACTTGACTCTGGCGACTAGTAGGCGATACATACGCCGGTAGCAGCATCGTTGAGACCGGCGATGATAAACGACGAGGAAGCGAATACAAGACGTGCTATGTTCCCCTTAGGTCGGTTCCAGCGCTGAGTGACTGGTTGGGCATTGTCGGGAGGGGCAGCAGTATCGTCGAGGTGGACATTGTCCTCTTCATCGGATGAAACGCCATGAGGATTTGACGCGGAGCCGACGACACGACGGGATAGCTCGCGAAGAGATCTCCCAGGCGTCTTGAGGCTGAGTTCGAACGTCTCTGGAGTTGATGAAGCAGCGGTGTCAGGCCGAGATATTATCAGCGTCTGGGACATAATCGTGGTGGTCCTAGAGAAGCAAAGAAATGTATCAAAGACAAAAACGCCCGGTCATGCCATGCAGATGCTATTAGTGATTACCGAGATCGAGAGTGACGCCACACCTGTTCTGTCTGTGTGTCTTAAGTTTTGAAGGGTACGTGAGTCTCTACACCAGATATATCGCCAATTGAACATTATTTTAGCCTGATGTTGGTGGCGGTCCGGGCGGTCTGTTGGCGAACGGACATTTGCGTCTACGAGCATCCCCAGATGAAAAGGTAGCTCCAATTATGTTACTGGATGGCGTACATGGCCTTGAAAGTACTTTTTTCACACAGTGTCCGCACTATTGAGAAAGAGAGCACCAGCGCACAGAATTGACTGTGGATATTGATAGAAATCATTTGTCCTTCCGGTCGTTCTATCAAGTGAGGCTACAGGTATTCAGGGTACTTCCTTTGCAAGTAATCCCCATGCCCAAAACAAGACAATCGGGCTGGAATAAAGTCAATCTCTACCGAACACCCTGCTCCACCATCGGCACTCTCTTCTCCTTTGCAGCCTTGGTCGACCCAGCAAATGCTTGCTTCTCAGCGCCAGGTTTGCCACTCTTGGTCGTCGGTTCACTCCGAGACATGCCTTTCTCCTTGCTGACTGATTTTGTCGGCGTAGTCTCGTCACCTCGGACCTCGACTGTTTGTGCACTCATCGACTGATTGGCAGGACTCGCATGCAGCGGATTACTCCAGTTGTTCTCCTTGCCAGATGCTTCCCGAAGTGCCTCTGGATCTGTTGACTTGTTTTCAAAAGCGACTGACTGAGAGGCAACGGCATCGTCAGTGCCCGATTGTGAATACTCGTAGGACTGCCGGTCGATTTTGTGACGATTCTGCTGAGCTTGCTTCTTTTGCTCACTACTTTCTGTTGACTCGACGGTGCGTTCGGCTTTCGTAGTTTCTGAGGCGTATAGCCGACTCAGCTGAATTAGTTTCGGATGTATCTTTGCAGATGGTTGGGTGAGCATCCGGCGCGAAGTAACGCATCTTATCCACCCGATGCTTGTGGCGGGAGGCATCACGGATCTTGCTGGAAAATGGTGTTTATGTTTGGCTCCCTTAATGCTCGGTCTGTAGGATGTCATACGCCGTACGTAAGAAGCGAAAAGAAGAATGAAGCAATTGAGAAAGTAAGACTTGTACTACGTAGAATAACGTCATTGGCAGGGGGAAATTGGCTTTTCGGGTATCGATTCCACTATGCCAGGGGCAACAATTGCGAACTAGGTACCCCGCATGATCTCAGAGCCCGTGATCTGGGGTTATTTATTGATAGAGGTAGTGGCATTCTGCGCATCAAGAAGTGGCGCTAGAAGGGAGACAAAAAGTAGCAAAATATAGCTGACGCTGACGGGCTACTGCAGTCAGCCGTTCCCACATTCCTATGCTCGACTCGCAGGACATGTCAAAAGCCTTCTCGCTCAAAATAGCTGCATTGCAGAACATCCCGTACTCGACTGACACTCCTTTATCGAGCAGATGTACCTAAAGACCGATCCTGCTCTGCTTTCGCACAAAGCGGCTTCTGGGCGGTTTTATACCGCTGCTGCCCTTACTATGCCGTGGCGAGATTTAGTTCTGAGATCTCCCAGCGCTGTGAAAAGTCGGTGATTAGAGTACTCTGTTTGAACCGCAAGAGTTGCATACATGTACAGCGTGTCATAAGGGCTGTTGCCTTTTTCGTCCCGTACATTGTCCAGAGCGGCACCGTGTTCAAGTAGGCTATCCATGCAGGATTGGAAGAGACCAGGGTCAAAGTCAGAAAAATCATCGCCTAGTTTGCTGTCGTCTGTTGTGCCCAAATGGTGTAATGCTGTTTTCCCTTTGTTATCAGTACTGTCGATATTGCATACCGAAGGACTCAATAAAGCGACAACATCAGCGCAGTGTCCGGAGGCAGCCTCCATCAAAGGCGTCACGCCATCGTCGTCAGCAGCTTCTGGGTTAGCGTGTCTTGATATCAGACACCGTGCCGCGCCTCCGTGACAGTGATAAGCAGCCCACCACAAAGCAGTCCGACCTCTCGGATCTAGTGCATCGATCGGCAAAATTTGCATGTCCAGAACAAACTCCAACGTCGGCACGTCGCCGCTGCTGGCAGATAGATGAAGTAGAGACAAGCCGTCTCGGTCGCAAACGTCGGTTTTGAAGGCTTCCTGCACGGC
Organism: Exophiala sp. CCFEE 6388; assembly: GCA_035928005.1. Taxonomy (NCBI): domain Eukaryota; kingdom Fungi; phylum Ascomycota; class Eurotiomycetes; order Chaetothyriales; family Herpotrichiellaceae; genus Exophiala; species Exophiala sp. CCFEE 6388. Next base: position 661,640 of record JAVRRU010000012.1, read on the forward strand.
GAGATGCCGCAGAACTTCCAGTCGACCAAACTTTGCTGCGCAGAGACCAGGCGTGCACCGCCATACATGAGTTGCTACATTCAGCTCACGACCGCCGCTGTAAGCGAGTAATTTCTTGACAATGCTCAAATGACCGTTGGCAGCTGCAAAGCACAGCGGGGTGACTCCATTCGGATCCTGTACAGAAGTAAGCAGCGCCTTGTGACTTTCAGCCTCATTGCGAGGGATATCTGCATCGAGTTCCAATAGTCGGTCCACGACTGATTCGCATCCGCGATTGGCAGCTACGTGCAAGGCGGTCCTCTGAAGAATATTCTCCCGGGTTTCCTTCCATGAGACCGCCGGCTCTTCGAGAATCCTGAGTGCAGTATGTTCATGAGCACCGTAGATTGCACTCAATAACGGAGTCAGACCGCTGGCATCTGCCTCATTCACCAGTTGGCTATGCAGATCGATCAGGATCCCCACTGTTGAGGTGTTGCCTCGAAAGGCAGCATGCCGAATCGACGTCCGCCCCTCACTGTCACGCAAGCTTGTGGCTGTCCTTTCCCATGGCATATTCGTGCCCATGAGAAGTTGCTTCTGTTCTAGTTCCAAACCTGTGCACTTTGGGCAGGATCTGGGGAAAGCTACGTCACTAACCGGAGGATGCCTTCGGTTGATATATTCGCGGATCCAGCTATCAGCACCCATGCGAGCGAGTAGATGTAGAGCGGTGATTCCATGTGCGGATGAACTGCGTCCGAAATAGGCATCGAAGGCACACGATATTCGTCCAGGACAGTCGAGAAACGACATAACTTGTTTCGTCGCATGAATAGCAGGTATTGTCCGCGACAGATGGTGATTCCAATATGCTGCACTGTATCGCAGGAATGGGTATTGGAGGTTTCGTTTTTCGCGCAAATCTCTATGCTTCTCCCTAAGCTCGGAAATGTCGTATTGTCCGTCGGTTTCGACATAAGGATGACCGTCCGCAAAAGCATCCAAATGTAAGTAATTTAGACAACAGGAAGCGATAAAGCCGTGGGGATCCAAGAGGAACCCTTCTGAAAGGGTTTGAAGGAAAGCCTGGGTTGTATAATGCACCAGCCGGATGACATTGCTCTGCGCGTCCACGGTTACCAGACCAGCACAGCATGAGATCATGAGGTCTGGATCGTCAAGATCATATTCTGCATCTAGTACTGTCGTGTCCTCATCGATTGCCAGGGCGTGTTGCACCTCAACCACAGTAAGTGGCCGAGCGCAGAAAGTAATGCAGGTCAGCACCCTCCTCGCTAGCTCTTCGTGCTCTGCGGGTTGGCTCTTGATCCTTTGCATAGTATCTTCGTACGCCCTTTCCAGAGCATTACCACCTTCTCTGAACTTTTTGAGCGATTCCGATACGTCTTTCGGCTTTGTCTTCGCCATGAGGGCGTCACAATGCAGCTTTGCAAGGAGGAACCTGATCATGTCAGTCATAGTATTAGAGAAACACGACTCACAGACATACATTCCCTGAGCGCTTGCACAAATGGCATATCTGATTTGTGGATGCAGTTCGGTCTTCTTAGCAATACATCTGATGTTAGGTATCATCGCATCACAGAACGTGGCGAGGTCATCGTCCGTGGCCTGGACCCTGCAACGCTCCAGTACCTGGAAGTATCTGTCGGCTTCCGGAATCGGACGGGATGTAGCTAAGATTTGGACGACCACCTTTGGACTGAGTTTGTCTTGTAGTCGATATAGCAATGTGAGCATATCCTCCCACGGCTTATCTCCAGGTCCATTGGGGCCCTGGCACTCGTCCAGAGCATCAAAAATGAATGTGACTTTGGAGAATCCTAACAGTAAGCTTTCTAATAATGTTGAAACCTCTTTCTGGTTGGGACGCGCAGGGAGTTCGCTTTTGTTGAGCTCTTCGTAGAGCATCTGAACATCATGACTGTTTTTCGAGCCTTGCAAGAAGAGTTGCCGCACCAGGCTGGAGGTTATGGACAAGCTCGACTGATCGGCATGTCTCTTGAAACTGCTGTAGAAGAAGGCGACTGCAGACTCGTCTTGCTGGGTTAACCTATCCTGCAGGGCATGAATGATGTTGGAAGCTAGCATGGTCTTGCCTGCACCAGGAATACCTGAAAGCAACAACCGACTAAGCCCTCCATCAAGCCATTTACAATACACTGGGTCTGTGAAAATCCACTTTCCTGTGCCTGGGTGGACGTTGCTGAAGAAGTCCCCTTGATGCTCCGTGTAGTCTCCAGCTGCAAGCCAATTGGCAATGTCTTTTACCTTGTCGTTGTCATGACTTACTGTCAGCTTCTTCAGTTCCTGGGCTATGTGGTTTTGTTGCACACTGCCTGTGCGTCAGCTGTGGCGAACATGGGGAATGCAAAGCCGGTTTCCAGAAAAGGTGACACCGTCAGACAGCGAGTACATCTTCCTCGTAAAGTAGAATTTGGGTAAGATATTGACAGCTGCGACTCGGGCTTCAATCTGGTGTCGCTATCCCATTGAATTTGATGGCCTCCTGAATACTAAGTGCTGACTACCTGGTATCCGATGCTGTATACGAAGGACTCCGAAGATATTGAGCACTCGCGTCCATTTGAGCCCAACGGTTTCCCAAGGTCAGGCTGTGCCGGTTTTCTGGAAACGGGCTTCACACGTGGTCACTCACCTATCTAGCCGTTGACGAACAGCATCAAGAAGCTGAATTGCTGAAACAAGGCGAGCTCGTAGCCTATCAGCCTGTTGGGGGTCCCATTTGAGGCGTTGCAACATGCGCTGTGGCAGCTTCTTGGAGGTTGGTTTAGAGACACCAAGCTCTGTAAGGGCATCGATGCTCGCATTCAGCTCTTTCAAGACGTTTTCGCAACTCTTCAAAGCGTTGACCAGGTCGTTTTTGTCGGACGCCGTGAGATCGTCATCCTCGGCTTGAACCTTGACATCATTGACAATGATTTGGAGTGTTCGTGTCCTTCATTGGTGAGCCATGCGCCTCAATATGTAGTGAATGACTTTCGTACTCGTCGGCCAGTGCATTGTACTCGGCTGGGGCTCCTTTGAAGCGTTTTCTTGTTTCATCGAGCAGTTGTGCAATAGCCAGGAAATCCCCCACGCCAAATCCGAAGCTCATTTTGTCGTATTTCGAGTACAAAGTACAGTTGAATAATGCCTGTCCCTATGGATGTTTTTCATGGTTTCACGATCTAAGACGTCTGGAATCGGCTGAAAAGGTGAAAAGTCAAGGTAAAATCACAGCACGACCCGGACACAGCCCGAACCTCAGCCCCCATAGCGCGTGAAGTGCGCTCGTTTGAGGTGCATGGATAGGCAGCATATTGGGCTCGGAGTGGCACATCCTCGAAACGTAGACCAGGGTATGCAGTAGCTGGCGAGTCAAGTGCGAGAAAAGTGGCGGTGTTCAACAGAAGGACATCTAGCACCTTTTAGTTCAACTCCCAGTCTCCTGATCGTTATTGACCGCTTCCTGTCCGTTCACTACCTGGGTATTTTGCGAGAGCTGAAATGGTAGGCCGGGCTGTATTGCCGAGGTGCGGCAGGTTAGGACGCTTGGTATGAGAGGCAGTGGAGGGGTTGAATGGAGACGCTCCGGCGTGCTGCCTGATCCATTGCTGGTGTGACAGAGACGAAGGTTTCATGAGCGAGGAAGGGAGCGAGTCTGACAATTGGTATTGAGGACCGGGACGATCTTCGGGCGCTATTGTCGGTAGTGTAGTTGGGCGTTGACAGGCACCGACTGGCCAGCATTTGGGGGCAAAGGAAACCCATTGGGCTTACTAATAGGCTGCCTACTAGTTACTCGGGTTAGTGGCTGGGCATCTTTCTAGAGAGATTCCCCAGGCCCAACGGCCACCTGCGCTATTGGCACAACGTTGTCGGTCCCTTGTTGTCGCTGACTTCCCTGCAGACCGCAGATCAGCAACACGGAGCGAAACGTTGACGGTTCACCCATCCTGCCACGACAGCCATGTCGAGAGACTTCACCACGCTTATGTCCTCGTGAATACCAGTCTCCAACATACACAATGAACTTCACCTTCCCAAAGACCACCGTCGTCTTCCTCCCATGCCCTCGCTAGTGAAGCAACGCTTACCCTGGGTCCTGCCCCTCGTCTTACCCTCGACCTGACAAAGACAACATGACAGATCCTCCCGGCGCCTCAAACTCCTCCCAGCCTGATACCGACCCTCGCGATGTGCAAGATAACTTCAGTCACTTCTCCTTTTCTCAAGGTCGTTCAAGAGAGTCGGAGGAATGGAGCGACGACCGGTTCTTGTTGACCCCTCCGATACACCCCACCACCGCTGATCCTCTGGGTCAACCCATATATCAAAATAATGCTCGAGCTTTCCAAACAAATCAGCAGGCATTCTCTGACAATGTGCAACTCTCAACCTCTCCGGAAGACTCTGTGGCGCTACATCATGACGCTGCCAGACTCATTAGAGCCCTGCAAATCAAGACCGATGTCAACACCTTGCAACGAGTAAGTTCCGCTCAGTCGATAGAGTCTGAATCGCGATTGCGATCAAGTACCTCTGCGTCTAGCCTTCCATACCGAGTACCGAGTATTCGAGCACACCTGCACTCCTCTGCTGGCTCCGTTTCACCGGGCACCACTCTTTCTTCGCCGCAGATCGCTGCCATGCTCGATATCACGCCGCTTCCATCTCCAACAACAGGCGCATTTGAGTTGCTTAGACCAATTTCAAGGACCCGGTCTCGAGGCTCTTCCATGTCGTCTCTGAGATCTTTCACAATGGAAATGAAACCTCCGGCGTATACCGCTGCCAATTACAACTTGGGCAATCTCTCACCTACCTCGCCTCGCCGCAAGGGCTACCCAGGCCTCAAGTCACCTCCGAGGTCGAATCCTGCAGATGACCGAAGACGTTCTATTGACGAAGCAACTCACCCTAGGAGTGTAAGCGACTATGTTCCAGAGGCTTTGGCTATGCCCAAACCTCGACACATTGTGGTCAGTACCGGGACCCCTTCTGAGGTCAGCCAATCGTCCTCGAGTATGCATCGCGAAGAGTTCATCGGTCCTCGTAGAAGTATAGCGGAGCAAGGTGAACAAGTCCACACGCATCCTCCAGTTGTGCATAAGATGGAAACTACTCATGAGGATGAACCTGCACCCAAACGTCCGAGACTAGAAGTCTTCCACGCGAAAGGTATCATCACCGGAGAACCTAGAGCTTACGAAGCGATCAAGCAGTTGGGACAGGGAACATTCAGCAAGGTATATCTGGCAGTACGCTTTATCCATAAGGATCGAAAAGATAGTGTTGATTATCGACAAGACAGCATCAACATGGCTGGCGTAAAGGCTCGATCACGGAGACTCGTCGCCGTCAAGGTCGTCGAACAAGGTCCAGCCGGCGGAGCAGATGCTGAGAGAATCGAAGTTGGTCTGCAACGAGAGGTGGAGATTTTAAAGGCAATCCAGCACCCATCCTTGGTTCACCTCAAAGCATTCGGCAAGGACAGAGCTGGCAGAGCACTTTTGGTGATGAACTATTGTCCGGGTGGAGATCTATTTGAGGTTGCGACGAAACACCAAGAAGTTTTGAAGCCAGCGCTTGTACGAAGAATCTTTTCGGAACTGGTTTCAGCTGTGCGGTATCTGCACCAAAAGTATATTGTCCATCGGGACATCAAGTTGGAGAGTACGTCCCCTTAGAGGCTCTGTTGTGCGCATGCTGACAAGTTCAGACATCCTGCTTAACATTCCGGTTCGCGTTCACTCCGATGTTCGTGATTGGCAGACATTAGATCGAGCTGTTGTCACATTGACTGATATGGGGCTCTCACGTCGAATCCCTCAGCCACCGGAAAGTCCACTGCTCACGACAAGATGTGGAAGTGAAGATTATGCGGCCCCTGAAATTCTCATGGGTCAACCTTACGATGGTCGTCAAACGGATGCATGGGCATTGGGTGTAGTCTTGTACGCTCTGATGGAAGGACGTCTACCTTTTGACCCGTTACCCGGGGCAAGAGGAGATCCAGCCACACTTCGGGCACGAACGCCGCACCGAGTTGCTCGATGCGAATGGGCATGGGTCAAGTATGGAGATGAAGATGGCGACTGGGACCCGGAAAAAGGCCGTGACTTCGAAGGTGCTCCAGCATGCGTGGATGGACTTTTGAAACGCAACACGCGACGAAAACCATTGACCGAAATCCGTGAGATGGCTTGGGTCAAGGATGGAATCAAGGTGGATGGCGGTCTTCGATGGGTGGAAGAGGAATTGTAACAACAACGAAAAAGGGGACTATTCTTGTGGTCGGAAGGAAATGATCCATGTTTGAATACAGGCATAGACAGGGTTGACTGGGATAACTATAGAAGCCTGGTTGGGTATCAGGATGCTTTGCTTGGGCAGGTGTGATTACTCTATGTAAATCTGACCGTGCCGGAGTCATGTTCGATTCCCCGAATATAGCTATTGTCCATCTCTTAATTGGCTGAAAAGACCCTCGGTCTTACATTGTTCGCGTTCCGCATGCCTGTAATTTTTGCGGGTATTGGAGAAACTTCACCTGCGCCGGAGCAGCTGCTGTCGACCTTTTTCTCGCAGACGTGAACTCGGTTGGATAGAGCCTGGCCTCGACCTTAGCTTGGAGCTTTAGAGGAGGGGAAGATTGTGACTCATTACCTTGCTCACTTGTACCGGTATCGAGCGAGTGCACCAAAGTCACGGCTTCGTCGTCGACTTCTCAATACAAACACCTAATACACGATGAAGGCTTCGGCATCTTTTAGAAGTCTACGCCTGAGGCAGGCAAAGACACCTTTGCTGAGCCGAAGCATGTACGCTGCAACATGCTTCGTTGAATGCACATACTGACTCCTTCACAGTCGCTCATTTTCGTCCTCGCCACGCAGTCTTGACGAATCCTCAGAACAAAATGGACTCAACAAAGTCTCAAGAAAAATCACACAGCCCAAATCTCAGGGCGCGTCACAAGCCATGTTGTACGCCACAGGCTTGAGCGAGACCGATATGAACAAAGCTCAGGTCGGAATATCGTCGGTATGGTACACCGGCAATCCATGCAACATGCACTTAATGGATTTGTCCAACATCGTGCGAAAAGGTGTGGCGGACTCGGGCCTGGCGCCCATGCAGTTCAACACAATCGGCGTATCGGACGGCATATCAATGGGTACCACGGGCATGAGATACAGTCTGCAATCAAGAGAGATCATCGCCGACTCGATAGAGACGGTGATGAATGGACAATGGTACGACGCCAACATCTCCATACCAGGCTGCGACAAGAACATGCCCGGCGTGATCATGGCCATGGGCCGCGTCAACAGACCCTCAATAATGGTCTACGGCGGCTCAATAGCCCCTGGGTGCGCCCGAACCCAGAATAACGCAGACATCGACATCGTCTCCGCCTTCCAGGCGTACGGCCAATTCATCACCGGCGAAATCAACGAAGAGCAACGTTTTGACATCATCCGTCATGCGTGCCCCGGATCCGGCGCCTGCGGCGGCATGTACACAGCCAACACGATGGCGTCGGCCATCGAGACATTGGGCATGACACTTCCAGGCAGCTCATCCAACCCAGCTACCTCCAAAGCCAAACAGCTCGAATGTCTGGCCGCAGGCGGAGCGATCAAGAACGCTCTCAAACTCGGCCTCCGCCCCCGCGACATCATGACCCGCGAAGCCTTTGAGGACGCTATGGTCGTGGTCATGATCACAGGTGGCTCGACCAACGCGGTGTTGCATCTCATCGCCATGGCCGACGCTGTCGGCGTCAAACTCACAATCGACGACTTCCAGCGCGTCAGCGACAAGACGCCATTCCTCTCCGACCTCAAACCATCCGGTAAATACGTGTTCAACGACCTACACAACATAGGCGGCATCCCCACGCTCCTGAAATTCTTGATTAAAGAAGGCGTAGTCAAGGGCGAGGGCATGACGATCACAGGTCAAACACTCAAGAAGAACGTCGAGTCTGCACCGGAGTTCCCGTCCGATCAAACGATCATTAAACCGTTCTCCCAGCCGATCAAGGCGACGGGACATATCCAGATCCTACGCGGCAGTCTCGCGCCCGGAGGCAGCGTGGGCAAAATCACGGGTAAAGAAGGTCTACGATTCGTTGGGAAAGCCAAAGTCTACGACGCCGAGGATTTGTTTATTGAAGCTCTTGAAAGAGGCGAGATCAAAAAGGGTGAGAAAACCGTTGTGGTTATCCGATATGAAGGACCTAAGGGCGGGCCGGGTATGCCTGAGATGCTGAAACCCAGTTCCGCGATTATGGGCGCCGGTCTAGGCAAGGACGTCGCGCTCATCACTGATGGACGGTTCAGCGGTGGTTCGCACGGGTTCTTGATCGGACATATCGTCCCGGAAGCCATGGAGGGTGGACCTATTGGTTTAGTGAGGGACGGTGATGAGATTGTGATTGATGCCGAAACGAGGAAGTTGGATGTAAGTGTTGATGAGGCGACGCTTCAACAACGGAGGGAGGAATGGAACAAGAACAAGCCTGCGCCTAGGTATACCAGGGGTGTGCTGGCCAAGTATGCCAAACTGGTGAGTGATGCGAGTCATGGGTGCATTACGGATCGTGAGGATGTGGTGAGTTTGGATGCTTGAGAAAGGATTTTAATGGAGGTGTGATGCATCTACTGTCCGTTAGGTCTTGACACGGAAGGGCGTGAAGGATCTATGCCTGATTTTCTGAACATAGAGGGCCATCTGAAAGGACTGCTATGTTACATGATGGGGTCAAGAGGATCGTCCGATGAGTAAGGCAAGGATTGACGAAAGGGGGTTGCCTGAAATTGAATCAATTTACATCGAAAGGACCTCCAGACATGTGCCGCTGTACCTATGTTTCAGGCCTGTACTCGGAGTTGCCGCTCGTGTGGGCACGGCGGCCTTGGGCTTCGCTTACCCATGGATAATGAAGGAGCACGACCATCATGTCCGGAGGAAGATAAATCCAGAATTCCTTGGTATCAATGCAGTCAGCTTGTACGGATCTTACATGCATAGTATAGCTGAAGTGCGGAGAAGGAGAAGTGCCTACACCATGCTCAATGGAGACTTTGAAAGCTGTGTCTTTGTGATTCATTCAGGTCAATTTTGCAGCCTGTGGTACCAGTCTATGATGCTATGTTTGCGCCTCATCCCGGCTCATTATATTTCCCTATTGAGTGATAATACAAGTTGAAAACGCTCATGAGATACTCGTTCGAGAATGTCCTGTCAGAATTTTGCATCTGGTGCAAACTTCAAGACTCCCAGCAATGCTTTGTAATAGAGACGTAGAGCGGAGAAAGTTGAAGAACTCCCGTAGGACTTTCTTGTTGAAGAATGTGCAGTAGAACGACATGATAGCTTCTGCTGTTTAGGCAGCTCCACCGTCCAACTTGACCTTGCCCTTGATGCTCTCCCACTTGGGTGTGAACGAGAGGAAGAACGTGACGCACGCACAAGCAATGGCAATTGCAAATGGCACCCGCAGACCTTCCATGTACGCGGACAGTATGCCTGGAATCTCGTCGGCGGAAAAGACGTTTCTCAAATCTGTAGCACCGGTCGAGACGACCAACGATGGACTAACACCCGGAGCCAGTCTGGGGATCTCTTTGAGCATTTTGTTGGTGAAGCCCGCCTGTCCAGCACTGATAAAGATGGCTCCTCCGATAGTCTGGAAGAACAGAACGATGGCCGACACTGAACTGAGGTCAGAGGGCTTGACGACGGCTTGAACGACAATGACGGGAATCTGAAAGACGAGACCGACACCAATACCGGCACTGTAGTTAAACGATAAGTCAGTATAGTTCAAACAGCAGTTCAACGATGCTGGGGTGACTTACAGTGCCTGATAACCAATCCATTGGGAGTGGCCGCTGTGAATTTGTAGCGTGTAGAGGAGCCCACAGCCTATGGCAGCAATTGCGGATCCGATTGCCATCAGCGGGATATACTCTCCCCAGAAGGTGAGAAGGCCACCAGAAGCCACCGTCAACAAGGATGCTCCAAAAACAAGCGGAAGATTGTCGATACCAGATTTCGCCGCCGAGACACCACGAGTTGCTTGGAAATAGATTGGTAGGTAGTACAGGAGAAGGAAGAAGACACCAGCGACGAAGAAGATGTATGCTGACATAGCCGCGATCGTTCGGTCCTTGAGAAGCCGTCCCTGAAGTAAAGCACGGTCGCCCTGAAAGTACTCAATGGCCAAAAAAACGAGGACCAGGATTCCAAACAGGACAAGGCATGCAATGACGGAGCCATCAGACCACGGTTTGGTGGCGCCACCCCATTGCATTGCCAAGAGATAGCAGACACACGCTGCCATGATGGTGAAAGTTCCGGGAAAGTCCATCTGCAAGAATTTCTCCCTCAACGTTGCTGCTTGCGGCCTGGCACCTTTTGGAGTGCGGAAGAACAAGAAGATGAGGCCACCAGCGACGCCGCCGATCGGGAGGTTGATGTAGAAGCACCATCGCCAGGTGAGATGGTCGGTGAAAACACCGCCCAGAAGAGGACCGATGATTGAAGCGATACCGAAAGTTGCGCCGAGGGCACCGGTGAGTGCAGGGCGTCTTGCTGGTGGCGCGGAGAAAGCAATGATTGTATAACCGCCTGAGGCAATGCCAGCACCGCCCATACCGGCCACAGCTCTGCCGACAATGAGAGTGGTTGAGTTTTTGGCAACCGCACAGATCAATGAGCCGATTTCAAAAATGAAGATACTGCACAAGTAGGAGGTCTTGAGCGGGAAGTACTTGTAGAGCTTGCCCCAGGTGGCCTGAAAAGAGCCGATTGTGAGGAAGAAGGCGCTACCATACCAACCGATATCGTCGACAGAGTGGAATTGATCTGTGATACGGGGAATGGCAGTGGCAACAATGGTCATGTCCAAGGCAACAAGAAAGATACTGGCCATCAGAGCAATGACAATCATGAATAGAGGGAATGCTTTTGGATAGTCGGACGTGTCAATGCGGGAGATCTCGCGTCCCATGTCCTCATCTTTCTCGTTTTCGATAGGGACAGTGTGGGCCGAGGTTTCTCGATCGAGATTGAGTTCGTCTTGTTGTTTTTCATGGTTGGCGTCGACGGTAGGTTGCACTGGTTTGGATAGGTCGGTGATGGAGGTAGCCGCCGATGTTTCGTGGGATTTGACGTCTGCCATCTTGAGAGGCAAGAACAACTGTGTTGAGGATATGTTCTTGGTATGGTTCACGAAAAGAGGAATGCAAGTTAGCAGACGACCTTCCGGAGGTAGATATACATTCGACCATGGAAGGCCTGGCAGGAGTCACTCATGCTGGAGATAGTGGAAATAACGTTATTCACACGCATTGACACAAAAAAAGATCAACCGTACTTTGAAACTCTCCGTCAACAGTGGACGAACTCGTCCGTCATGGTCGGCCAACTGCTGCATGCGGAAATGGCTGACACTAAGTGAATCATAGGGGTATCGTATCAGTACTGGAGACCTGAAGTCGAATACGTCGCTGGACCATGTGGAGATAAGGCTGAAGCAGTCCAACGGGCAGGAATGGTCAACCTAAAATCGGTTGAGGCTCCTTTCCGGCATCCGAACGAGGTCGTGACTCTAACTTGGTCTGTGAAAGTGTCCGCGACAGGACTAAACGATGCCTTTGAACCACTGGACTGGCTCGCACTCAGTTCCATGGTCGCGATTGGTGTGATTGAAAGCCATTTTCCGCCCTCGGCCGACAGCAAGACTGGGCTTTTGCCAAGTTGCGCTGGTATGTCAATGTCGTGATTCTATGGCAAACAAGAGAATCAGGCAGCCCGTTGATCGTTTAGGCTTTCGACGATATCCGCGCTAGATGACCATGATGGGACGTGTGTGCAACCCTGCGGATGAAAAAATGCATGAATATGGGAGTCCTAATCAAAGTTGGGAAAAAGGGACCAACGATGACCAAGTTCAACCCGGATCGAAGAGAGAAAATGTCCCCGAGTGGATTATAGTTGACAGGCTTGTCAGACACGACGTTTTTCACCGACACAGGGCATATCATATGGGATAATCCCTCGATACGTCTGTCAGACTGCTATCGTTATGATCACTGGCTTATGCCCGCTTGGTCGATTGGTGATTGTGGTACCAAACGAAGAAACTGCTGCCCTTCCACGTTCACCCTTACTGATCCTTACTCAAGAGTCAAGATCGACAGGAAATACCAACCTGTCGATACCTTAAAAGCTCACCCTCATCCAATCGCCAGCAATCCCTTTTTGGTCACGTCACGGCAGTAAGACTTGGCCCACCTGGTGCTTTATTTGGTAAGCAGACCCCAATTAACCCGGCCGACGGACGGACGAGACAAGGACGAAGAACGGTCAATGCGCCGAAACCTCAGTGCTTCACGCTATCGACTCGTCAGCCAGACACAGCAGGCATCAGTATCGATGACTCCAGCATGGGGTAGTTGAACGTTCCAGAACACTCATTCACGTTATGCTGCATGGTCGCTTGATCATACCTGCGCCAATCACCTCACGCACCACCTAAACCGATCAGTCAGCAAGACTCGTGCTGCGGATAGTCTGCACATCATCTCACGACCAGGCTATACACATCCGTTGCACAGTGACTTTGACATCCTTCCTCCGTTCATCTCGAGCGAAAATCCGTCTTTAAAGTCAGGCGCCCATCAGCCAATCGACATGGCTCGCCCAACGAGTAATTCCACTTCCCCATACAATGACCATGGCCTCACATCCGATCACAGCCAAGAGCCACCACGAAAGAAGATGCGCAAAGGCACAAAAAGCTGTCTAGAATGTCGGCGCAGAAAGATAAAGTGCAATTTCGAGCCTGGGAGACCAGCCATATGCAATGAATGTTATGCCAGAGGGTCAACTTGCATCGACCAAGAGCATGGAGATATTCAGACATACACGAACCCAACCCCAGAACAGACCAACTACAGTCTAAGGGAGCGGGTGTCGCAATTGGAAGACCTGGTGAAACAAGTACTACATCGATTACCAGAAAAGCAAGGGGACTCGACATCCACATACTCGGGCGCGGATCAGATTGATAAAAATCAGGTTGATGCTCAGGCAGCTGAAGTCTTGAAGAGCCTCAAGAGTTCGCTTCGCCAGGCTGATGTGATTGCCCATGAGTCCATACTACTTCCCGGCGGGATTCGGGACAATGCACCAGCTTTGACATTGTTCGACAATGCTGTCCTTACCAGACAAGACAGTCAACCAGTGGTCTCGAGGGAGCAATACAACAAGAACAAAGCCCTGCTTGCCGCATTGAACAGGTTGCTTCCCTCTCCCCATGATTTGGAGATCATTCTCGAGTCTTCGCACGAGTGGTGGACGATATGGCGCAAAATGTTCCCCGAAATCACCGACAGCCGTTGCGAGACCATCAAAGAATCCGTCTCGCATTCTCTGCGATCCGAAAAGCCAGCGGAACTTGCCAAAATAATGCTCTGCATTGCAATCGGCATCCATCAATTGCCGTTGGAATTTGATTGGTCGAAACTGCACATCAAGGAAAGCCCGGAAGAGCTGATGGAAAGATACATTGCTACGGTAAACAAGCTGATCACTTGTGATGACGAGATTGCCGCCACAATAGACGGTCTCGAGGTCATGATGCTGGAAGCGAAATATCAAATCAACATGGGTCGTCCCAGACGCGCCTGGCTTCTATTCCATCGAGCCATTGCATTTGCTCAGCTATTGGGCCTCCACAAGTTGGCGGCACGTGCAGACAAAACTTCACTTGATTACCAGCGATCCGTCAACATTTGGTGCCATCTTGTGTTGAGTGACAGATACATATCTACCTTCCTGGGCCTGCCATATTCGGTTGCCGACCAATTTGTCACGCCGTATCTTCCTGGTTCAGGCCTGCCTCCAGCATCTTGCAGCCCGGGTGAGGTATACGCGGGGAGAATGCTTCCGATCATCACTAAGATCAACGACCGGAATCAAAGTGTCGTCCCAATGGGTTACTCCGCCACCTTGCGTCTGGATCAGGAGATGGAAGAACTGTACGCCGCTCAAGACCCTTCGTGGTGGAGTTATGAACGTGTCCCAGGAGCTGCGGCTGATGACCATTTTGACCGACTACAAACACAATTTTTCCATCATCAAAGCCGGCTTCTCCTCCATATGCCGTTCATGCTTCGATCTTCGGCAGACAAGAGATACCAGTATTCTCATACCGCTGCTCTAGACAGCGCAAGAGAGATGATCAAGGTTTACAACGCTTTACGCACTAGCCCCTCAGTTGGACCTTTCATCTGCAAATTGGTCGACTTCCAGGCGTTTACAGCGGCAATGCTCCTTCTCCTAAATCTATGTGGTTATGCTCAACAACAACGGGGCAGTAACTCTCAACCTCCAGATCTTGAACAAGATCAAAAAGACTCTGAACTGATCGATCTGACAATCGCACTTCTTAAAGACGCCGCCAAGGAAGGGGGAGGTGTTGTGGCCGCGCAAAGTGCCCAGGCTCTTGAGATGCTGGCCAAAGTCCGGCAAGGATGTGGAGAGGGTGGGGATCAAGAATGTCGTCCCAAAGACGGCGACACATGTCAAGTCTCGATCCCGTACTTCGGCACCATCTCCATTGGACTAGGCAAGCATTTTGTGCCCATCAAACCGGGTACATATGTCCAGCGCCCAGGTCAGACAGCTACAAGCATCACGATACCAATGGGACGTGCTTCCAACACAGGATTACCGACACCACCATCTGTCACGTCGAATAGCACACGAGCTTCTCCGTTGACCACTAACATCGACAACCCCCATATGCAGTCTCAACAGGCCCAGCGAGCATCGATGTACAATTCAAATGACTACAGCGCACAAAGCTTTGATCAAGCCTGGCCTGAGACCGAGGATCCATTCGTCACATTCGACAGTTTCATGGCTCTCCCACCTCAAAATCCAAGTGATCTTCCTTCCGTCAGCGCTGCGACCAGCCATTCTGGTTTCACTCCGCAGCAGCAGAGTCCTTATACTGGGGCTGTTACCGATTTCAATGCTAGTTTCGCTGCCGGCGGTCTCAGTACGTTGGTTGGGCAGCCCTATGGCATTCTTCCTTTCGGTCAGAACGGCGGCGGCATGGACCTTGATCAAGGGTGGAATTGGTTCGGTGTTGATGCCCCGGTTATGCAGTAACATATTTGCAGTGACCACAGCTTGAGTACTTGTCAATATGGATTGGACATCTCTCATGGTGAGACTGTACTCTACTCTGCAATATTGGTTTGCAAAAGCGAAAGTTGTACAAATGCAAGTTGGTTGTGTCTGGCAGGACATTGAATGAGGATGAAAATGGTTTTAAGTGTTATGTTATTCAGATACCCAATCATTCGTTATGTCTCCCTTATTCCCTCAACTCATTCGCTATACGCCGAGTCCGTTCCCAGAAAAAGTGGCACCGTCTGACTAGGCGTACATCGACGGTATAACCTCGAAGTCAAGCACGTTCGCGACAGTGGGTGCCTTGAATCCAAGCTAGTAGGATTGTATGATAGAGCTGATGCCCTTCGCCTTGCTAAAGGTTAATATGATCTTGGTGTGCGCGAAGGGCTCCGGGTTGACATTGAGGAATAGTATCTATTTGAACCTGAAGAGCAACACAGGTCAGACAGTGTGACTTTTTCTGGAAACAGGCTTGACGTTCACCACAGTCGAGGACTATGCAGGCAAGTATCGCAATATACAGATAGGCAGGATCACCAGGCGAGCAAGAACTTGAAAACGTGGTTGTTCATGGTAATGATATGTCGGAATATGTAAGGTGTGTTCATCTTGAAACAGTTTATGTTCGCCACAATCTCATTCTTCATTATAAACCTCATAGTTCTATCTCTTGACCGAATATTCCGCAAAATCTTGTAGAATATCATAATCCCATATATTTGTCTTCCAATACATTCCAGATCCAACTATCTTTTGTCCATTCCAAAGTGGGTATTATTTTTGGATCCATGAAGCGCCCGTTCCGACATCTCTAATCCTGTCCTGTCCAACTGTACATGTGCCATTTTTTTGGTGTCGTGAAATCCGTAAGTATTAAAGTCGTCAATCGTCGAATCGAATTGAATCGAACAGTGTCGTAAAAGTGAGCTGTCGCTCTGAGAAGTGAAGTGAAGAAGTGAAGATGATCTCAATGGGTGGAGGCGTCTCATGAGAAGAATCGTCGCCAACCACTACCACTGTGTCCGCCCCATCCTGAACTACCGCTGTGCCCACTCCAGCCGCTGTGTCCACTTGATGAGCTCCAGCTGCTGCTGTCTGCTGTGGTTGCTGCTGCTGCGGCGGCTGTCGTTTGCACTGTTGTCGCTGCTGCTGCTGTGGTGACGACCGCCGGTGTAACAGCCGCCGTTGTCGCAATAGCAGAAGTGGTGGTCTCGGTGACGACGACGTTGGTTGTTGCTGCGGCGGCGGAAGTTGCAGCTGCGTTCGAAGACTCCGCGGACGTGAATGTGATGAAGGTGGTTGCCGTCGTTGCGCCAGTGATTGTGCTGAGACCACCAGTTGCAGAAGCCGTAGCCACAGCCGAAGTTGGGACGGCTGAAGTCTTAGCCGCGGTAGTAGCAGCTGCTGATGAAGTTGCTGGTGCAGTGCCCGATGCGCCGTTTTCGCTGTACACTTTCAGGCTGTTGATGAGCCAGTATGTGTCCTCGAAGGCGCTGGGATTGTCTTGAACATAGGCCTGGCAAGTTGCGCCCTTACTACTGCACGTGGAATCTGTCGACCAGACGCCGCCGGCCCAGTCGCCGCAAAACGTAACGTCGAAGACCAGTTGCTGGTTCTTGACTTTGTCGTCGATGTCGCAGCCACCGGTGAACTGTCCTTGAGGGAGACCCCAGCCGGAGGGATCCGGGTTACCGCTGGTGATGTCGGAGGGAATTGCGTCTCTCGAAAAGAACCAGATGCTGATGGCTTCGCTGGTCCACTCGGTGGCGAAGACACCGCCACCAGCAGAGTTGAAACCACTGCCGAAACTGCTATCGTCTGCACTGCGGATCGAGCAGCCGGCGTTGCTGGATTGGCCGGAGGCGTCCACGTAACAGTTGTCGGTCTCGAGACTGCCGGAGAAGGCTCCAGTGTTGGTGATTGTGCAGCCGTCGCTAGTGTGCATAGCCATGTTGTTCGCAGCTTGACCGTTGACGCCTTCGATAATGTCGATTTCGCCGTTGTTGGGCCAGTCGGTTCCAAGCATCCAGAAGGCAGGCCATGTTCCACAGGCACCGGCTGGCATGTGTGCGAGGTCGAGAATGACGAGACCATGTTCGTAGGTGTTTTTGCTGGCTATTCTAATACTGTCTCGACCACGGCCAGAGGCAGTGTTTGTAGAATCGACTCCCATATAGACCGCACCATCCTGAATTTTGTAAAGACCGTTGGTTTCGGCAGTGTTGTAATCGACATAATTGACGTAGCCGTTGGTAGGATCGGCGTCTGTGAAGAAATCGAACATGCTTGCAAACGACGACGATGAATAGTCATCTTGGATAACGTATGATGCACTTGTTGTCGTAGTGAGTAGGGTGAATAAGGCAATCGAGAAGTGCATACTTGTGGTTTGCAAGGCGCCAATATATTGGATTGTGAATGCAATTGCAAGGCTTGGGAATGAATAGTCTGGAACGCCATTTGGAACCGGACCAAGAACTAAGGATATATAGAGGCATTCCAACCTTTGTCCGCCACAGTATCATGAGTATCATGAGGCTGGAGAACAAAGAACGCAGACTCGACAATGGAAATGCGCGTGGTGGGAGAAGGCTTTGTTGACGCTTGGACTTGCTGAGCAGCCACAATTCTGCGCAGGCGAGCTGTCGCAGGAGCCAACGGCAATCAAGAGCAGGTATAGATGTGGGGCAGGCGTAGGGAGGCCAACCATATCGGTGGTTGTGATCTGAGTGAGCATAGACAGCAAGGTAAGTCCCAAGTGGAGGGCACTGACCACGAATGGCTGGGACGTGGTCGAAAGCCGCCGAGAGGTCGGGGGGCTGCCGCTAGGACCTCATAGCGAACTGAATTCTCCGAAGCATGACCTGAGACTCGATCTGCCATAAAGGATTGTGGCGGTTGGCGTCGAAGCATGGATGTGAGTATAGAGAAACGTTGCGAGGTGACGTACCCGGGCTTGAAAGCACCACGACTTGCTCAATGCTTACAGAATGGATGTTGGGAGAGGTCAGCATACATGTCCTTGTATGGAACGTTGGACCTGGGAGGGCGAGAGCTGTGCAGATACTTTCCATGATGGTGCTTTCCCAGAGGAATGCCCCTGGAGCATACGCGTACCTGCGATGCTACCACCAGAGAATAATCCTCTAGCACTGCCTCATAGCGACAGCAGGTGGTCCCATGTGGATCACCAAGCGTGAGTATAGACCCTGGCCATGGCTGTCATTTGGCAGACTGTCCACTGTGTCCAGCCATGTCCACTACTGTTGACGTGTTGTCGGGTGGTGTGAAAGAGAAGTGAAGTGTGTCTAAGCTCGTTCACCAGGTTTAATTTCCCTAGATTAAGCTAAACCCAGATTGGAAGGTCACCCACTATTAGCCTTGGCATTGCAGTGCCTTACTCTTTGTACTGATGTTATCTCTAACACCTATCTTCGATCCCTCAACAAGAGTGACTCTCTTTCAGACTTCGGCAGGTAGGAACGAACCTCCATAGCACTTGGAGCATGATGCAGTGACAGGTACCATCGACCCTGGCCTGCATGGAAATGACCTGCTCTCAGACCAGGCCTGTGCTTAAGCCCATGGCCCGGGCTACCGCGCAACAAGGGGCCGTGCCCTAGGCTGGTTGATGCTGAGCTGTTCAGCCACACCAACCTCTGCTCACGACTCTATGACCCAGGTCTATATAGGTGATCACCCCACCCTGGATCGGCAGTTGGAGGATCATCCTCGAAGGCCACGTAGGCAGATGATGGACCCTTTCCTACCGGAGTCATACCCCAGGGAGGCTGGACCAGGGCCAGTGACTGCAATGAGGCCTGGGACTAGCATGTGAGTGAAGTCCTCCTGGCATTCATCTGGTCAAAACCCATAGGTGGAAACGAAGGTCTCCAGCGAGGACAAGTACTACTTGTAACGTTCTGTCATTGGTGGACGTCACGAAGTCAACTGTGATGCTCCTTTTCGATTGCCTTGAATGCCTACTAAAATACATCGCTCAATTGCGTTCGATTTCCCGCAAGGTGACCGCCACATCATTTGTGCTATCTTCCATCGATTGAACTGGTGACGGCCGCCGCATCCGTCTTGGCCGTGCACAGCGTTAATCTGAGTCATCAACATCAACTCAGACCTCGGACTTATATGTGTTTGACCAAGTCCTTCTGTTCCAATTTTGTGGCAGCAACCTTGCCAGCCCCAGGGCCTTTGTGTTGATTGGAGACTCGCCGGTGAAGAGGAAGACATCGTACAAGAAGCCGCCGAACGTGCAGCCGAAGAATGGTGCCACCATCGGAACCTATAGCTTGTTAACCCACTGGTGTAAATGATTTAGATCGACGAGAGACTCACCCAGAAATAGTAACCCCCAGCGGACCAAACGCTAGATCAGTCGTCAGCTAGCGATATCGTTGAAACGGAGTAAGAAGTACTTACTGGTGCCCATAGCCCAGCATATAACTCATCAACCTTGGACCGAAATCTCGTGCAAGGTTGATGGCATAACCTGTCTCCCAGCCAAACTGCATGAAGAAAAATGAATCAGTATATGGCCCATCCGAGCTGAGGGAACGAGGTATGAGTACTTACGCAAGCACCAATGCCAAAGATCACAAAGAACAATCCCAGTGGAGTAAGATTACCAGCCCCAAGATTTCCGTCATCCTTGAGGACGTATATCAAGAACATAAGGAGGGTGCTGGCGATGAATTCCGAAAAGAACTGTCCGGTCTTGGTCATGAATTCAGCTGGATATGTGCAGAAGATCCCAGCAGTGGCGTTTGTGGAATACCCAGGCACGGTACGTATTCCGGCTCCTCCCTCATACACGTCAATGGCTGACTTGTAGTTTGCATATACTCTAGGAATCGTTAGAAGGTGTATCGGCGACGACGGGGACAAAGCGAAAGGGCGCTACTTACACGCCAGACGCACACATTGCGCCCAATATTTGCGCAATCATGTAAAAAGGGAATTTGCGCCACGGAAACTTGCGGAAAACACAATTGGCAAATGTCACCGCTGGGTTGAGATGTGCTCCCGATATTCCAGCTGTATAGACACCGAGCATGACACCAAGACTTGTCCAGACATGTCAGCTAAGCATCAAACACGGAGGAGATAGTTTGGGAATTTGTCGAGATTGCCGAATGAGGATTTAGTGACTCACCCCCAGCCCCATGAAATCGACTGATAATCACCCTTGAGTCCATTACTGAGAACGACCTGGGCAACGACGCCGTCGCCGAACATGATCAGGATGAACACACCAAGAAACTCGGCGAATGGTTCGCGGCAGAAATGGCGTATTCGACTCCAAGTGAGGTCCGGTTCAGCTTGGACGACGTCCTCTTTGGTTAATTGATGATCTATTAATGGACCATGCTCCCTGAATGGGGGTTGTCCTTCGACCGTGGTGTGTCGGTGCTCATGATGGTGGTTGTGGGGTGGGAGAGGGGGGATACTTTCGTTGTGGGTGGTAGGTGGTGTCGACGACAACGACTCTTTCTCAAGCGCCATACTATGAAGGTCCTTGGCAGCAGTCTGATGGTAAGGGACAATGTGAATCTGGTCGGTCGCCATCGTGTCAGCAGTCTACAAGGTGGACGTCCAGACATCTTTATGACTTTTTCGAGTCAAGCTGAAATCGCCCTAGTTTGCCTCTGCGGAGGTCACACTTGCTGGGCGGAGGCTTGCGGGATGTCAAACCACTCATCGAGTGGAACGCTGGAGAAGTTCTGGGGCCGGATTGCGAGGGTATCTGCAAGCGAGTCAAAGCCTACCTGCATAGCAGAGTGGCAACCGCACGAATGGAATGACTGAGGCAGCAATGCATCTTCGAGAGCTCGGGGTATCCATGCCGAAAGAATACACGAGAGTCCGAGACAGCCGCAAGACTTGTGACTAGCAATACCGAGCAATGGAAGTTTCGTGACTTGGTGGCCTGCAAGAGTGACATCGCCATCGCTTGGCCTGAGATCGATCACGTCAAAACCTGGGTGAGAGAAACAAGTGGTGAGCACTTTCTTCTCAGCTCGGCCTGCAAACATCCGACTAATCAGGACAGAGACAAGGATATGACCGAAGGCTGACGTACTATGTCGAGTCAGATGTGCTTACGGACTTGGAACCTCGATGTCACAGTTGGACGCCTGTAATGGAACAAGCGTCAGAATGGACGCAAATTGCGGTTCCGGGAAAACAGATGAAGACTTTCCAAGTCGTCAACGTCCGTTCAACTTGGAAGACGTCGAGACTCCTGTCTCTGCATATTCTAGGGCTCATCCTGACGCACAATCTGGGGGCTAGGCCATATTCCGTGGTCAAATCAAGACCTGCCTGCCACGAGAGTATCAACGGTTTTTGGTGCCAGAAAAATAGTAGCCTGCATAATTATGGTCCTGAAGCTTTGTTACCCCGCATTTGAATGCATGGGTCCCTAATGTGAGAGAGTGAAGTAGTTATCAAGTCAGTCTGGGATCACTTCCGTAACATCAGCAGCCCAGATCGGGTGGCCTCATACGGCTCGTGTATGTTGCTGCTCAGGTCATTCATCTCGTGTTACTTGTGCCGACTGAGTCCGCCGGAACGATCGAGGTCGAAGTGATCAATACGAAGAGGCGTTGGTGATGTTGCATCTAACCGGAGCTATCACTGATGTATGCAAGGTGATCATCAAACCCCTCTTTGGCACAAGTTTGAACAGGGGTCCGATCGTGGCCTGACCACCGTGAACCACAATGGCTCCATCCTAGTGGTTGGAAATGGAGTGCTACGCCGCATGCACCACCTGCATGCAACTAGGTAAGCAACTTTACCTCTCTGTTTCAACCTCGATACAACAGCTTCATGCATCTCGAGAACAAGGAGTCGGCATATGCTCCCTCAAAAGTAGAGTATCCCTGCCTCACTAAAAGGCCCAGAAGCTATCTATACCTACAGTTGACTTCAAACAACCCGGAGCGAAACCATCCCACTAATTACTAATTCACGTGGCTGGTGATAGCAATTACTAGCACTCCACGAACCCCGGACTCCACGAAGGATCAGCGAGACAACTCGGGGTAAAGACACCGAAACCTCGCTTGCAGAAAAGGGAACGTCCAAGTAATATCTCTCCACCAAATTCCGAGTGATTTCCAGCATTGCAGAGACAACACAGCTACTTCTCCATCTACCATATTGACTTGGCCTGAAATCTCATCCGGACCAAAGTTGATTGGATGCTAGCGGCAATCAGGAACAAAATGGGCGACACCACAAAAGGCTCTCATGAGACCTTTGTGGGATCCATCGACCAGGGAACAACATCGACGCGGTTTCTTATCTTCAAACCAGATGGAGAGCCTATCGCTTCCCACCAGATCGAGTTCAAGCAGATATATCCGCATCCTGGGTATGCCCTTACTCTATCTCGTATCCTGATCATGGTGCAAGTAAGACGATGCTGACCGAACTCGCTACACAGTTGGCATGAGCATGATCCCCTCGAGATCATTGAGTCAGTCCAACAATGTATAGAGGGAGCTGTGAAAGACCTTGAGAACCAGGGCCACTCCGCTGGGAACATCAAAGCAGTCGGAATCACCAATCAGCGAGAAACAACGGTAAGTGTGAAAACTGGCACATCTTCGAGTCATTTGATATCCGGTCTTCCAACCAGGCGTTTGTCCGGAAAGCTCCGTCCTTCTCTGGCCCCAAATGCTCCTGCCTACCAACGCTACATTTCGCTTCAGGCATGCGCCTCGATCGGGTGGTGCGGCTTATCGTGACTACCGGAATCACGCCGT
This sequence comes from Exophiala sp. CCFEE 6388, assembly GCA_035928005.1. NCBI lineage: Eukaryota > Fungi > Ascomycota > Eurotiomycetes > Chaetothyriales > Herpotrichiellaceae > Exophiala > Exophiala sp. CCFEE 6388. The sequence continues at coordinate 684,664 of JAVRRU010000012.1, forward strand.
TGGCAACTGCCATTTTGCCCTCGGTGCTTTTGACTAATGTTCTGGTCTCTAGGTATTATGGAATCACGAGACAGGCGAACCATTGTACAACGCCATCGTCTGGACAGATACACGCACAGCGGCCCTAGTGCGCAAACTGAAGCAGCGCTTAGGTGCAGACCGACTCCCAGATCTCTGCGGTCTGCCATTATCCACTTACCCATCCGTTGGCAAATTACTATGGCTTCTCGAGAACGAGCCCAAAGTCAAAGAAGCATACGACAAAGGTATATTGGCTTTCGGCACTATCGACGCCTGGCTCGTGTACCGCCTGAATGGCGGTCCCAAGAAGAACGTCTTTGTATCAGACCCTACGAACGCAAGCAGAACGATGTTCATGAACCTCAAGACATTGAACTACGATGACCAGCTCATAGACTTCTTCCGACTCGACTCCAGCAAGATTCATCTGCCGAAAATCACGCAGTCGTCACATCCGACTGCGTATGGAAGTTTAGAGTCCGGGGTGCTCAAGGGTGTGCCTATCACGGGCTGTTTGGGCGATCAGTCGGCGGCATTGGTCGGACAGAAGGGATTTACTCCGGGCCTCGCCAAAAACACGTACGGCACGGGCTGCTTCTTGTTGTACAACGTCGGCGAAAAGCCGGTCTTCTCCAGCCACGGGCTCCTCGGTACTGTCGCGTATGACTTTGGCGAGGGCAAGCGAATGTACGCTCTTGAGGGGAGTATCGCTGTTGCAGGGTCTAGTGTTAAGTTTCTTGTCGACAACTTCGGGTTTGTCGAATCCAGCAGTAAGATCAGTCAATTGGCCCAAACGGTCGACGACAATGGAGGTGTTGTCTTCGTCACAGCGTTCAGTGGGCTCTTCGCACCCTACTGGATAGATGATGCTATGGGAACCATTTGTACGTTTCCCTGCCACGCTGATCTGTTTCAGAACTGACCTCTCCATCCAGACGGCATCACAGCGTATACTCAGCGCGGCCATATCGCACGTGCCACGCTTGAGGCAACGTGTTTCCAAACCCAGGCCATTCTGGCTGCAATGGAGAAGGACTCTGGTCACAAACTGGCTGAGCTAGCTGTTGATGGCGGTATGAGTAATTCGGACCTTTGCATGCAGGTTTGTGGCCCCTTTTGTGTGCTCCTAACCTGGATTGTGCCTAACGCTGTGTCAGACGCAATCAGATTTGATCCAGATTCCGGTAATCCGGCCGAAAATGCGTGAGACAACGGCTCTCGGTGCTGCTATCGCGGCTGGTCTTGCTGTTGGAGTCTGGGAGAGTATTGATGAGTTGAAAGAGATCAACCTTGAGGGTCGGACAGTCTTCAAGCCGCAAATGGAAGAGGCAAAGAGTAAAGAGATGTTCGGAAGATGGGAAAAGGCCGTACAGATGTCGAGAGGGTGGTCATCGTGAAGCAGAGGGCAATTGCAATTTGGAAAGCAGCGTGCGAAAGGGTTCCATCGTCTTCTCACCTGCCTGCAAAATTGCTACTATGTCGCACGAAGGAGTTGTCGTGCTGGCGTTGGATTGAACTCACCGGGGTATCACCAACGTTGTCAACCATGTTTAACACGCTTGTGACGCTTGCAACGTGACGAAGCTCGCCAGTATCACTAGGGACAAGGTGTCCGGAGCGTATCACTGACATGTTGAAAGCGCGTCCCACGTCGCAAGACGCCTGCCTTTCGCATTCAGAGATAATCCTGCTAATGACTCTTGGCTGTCTTCACCGACTGCCAATGAAAAATGCCTCCATTCGTACTGCTCTGCAAGTTCGCTCACCGAGTCCCCTCTATAGGACAGCCATCGTATGGTTATAGGGCGGATTGCTATCGGTGTTGCTTCTCCGTCCAAGACATTGATGCGGTGAAAGTTCCTGTGACGTCCAACCACAAGCGAAGTCGGACTTCTTCCAGGTGCTAAAATCTGCCAAGGCCGGCTTTATCAGCGGGTCATTCAATGTCTTTACATTGCCAATACATTCTATCTATTGGTGGGAGAGGCCATTCTCTGCGCCAGCAAGTGCATATATCAAATCGTAAATAACATCTTCGTTACAGACTATACGAGCACCCCTCTTTCAGGCCACGGCTATACGGCACAGATAAGGAATTCAATGCATCACAAACTCCAAATTACAGATTGGCTTTTGGCTTCACCACGCAAATAGGGAAATAGACCGCAAGGATAGGGTAATCTTCGTCCGACTACCGCGTTGGAGAATTGACAGATAACCGTGGACCGTCATCAAACGATCATGGCGGCTTCTTGTTCTTTTGATTCAACGTTCTCACCTCGCCATTCTTTCCTATCCTCCCAGTGTTTTTGTTGTTGCCACCAACACTGCCCTTGAGACGGCAGAGACAAATTACCGGCACCAATGATACCGACTCAGTATGGCCAGCATGTCAAGTCAAGACACCTACACCTACACATCCTCCGATCATGAAAAGGAAAAGGACCAGGATGGAGACGTCGATGCCATCCACCAACATGCCACGCCCCAACGGCACGATGCCGATACTGACGATGATGACGACAATGACGAAGCAATCGTCCCAGTCCGCGATCTCACCAAGGAAAACAGCCAACCTGGCCTGCGAAAAATACCCAGCAACACTCTGAGCCGTGTAGCCTCGCGACTCAGCACGCGTCACATAGTCGACCCCGGTCCACCTCCGGACGGAGGCTTCAAAGCGTGGACGCAAGTAGCAATGGGATGGCTCATATGTGTGGTCACATGGTAAGCCAAACCACATTCCCTTCCTGGAACAAGCACCAGAACTGATAAATGTGTGGGTAAAGGGGCTACATCAACTCCTTCGGCGTCTTCCAAACCTACTACACCGAAACCCTAGATGAATCCCAATCAACCATATCCTGGGTAGGCTCACTCCAACTCTGGACCGTATTCTTCGTCTCCGCATTCTCCGGCCGCGCCCTTGACGCCGGCCTGTTCCTCCCAGCCCTAATCGTCGGCGGTGTTATTCAACTCATTGGCATCTTCATGACCAGCCTATGCACCAATTTCTGGCAACTCCTTCTCGCGCAAGGTCTATGCACAGGTCTCGGATCAGGCATCTTCTTCTGCCCGACAATGGGTCTGGTAACCACGTACTTCAACAAAAAGCGCGGGTTAGCCGTCGCAATCGTCACGACAGGTAACTCCTTCGGTGGCGCCGTCTACCCGGTCATCGTCCGCCAACTCCTGCCCAAGGTCGGATTTGGCTGGACTGTGAGGGTGTTAGGCTTCGTCAATCTCGCTCTGCTCGCAACAGCATTGGCGTTCATGCGTCCGCGCTTACCACCCCGAAAAGCCGGCCCGGTCATCGAGTGGCGTGCTCTATACGAGATTCCGTACGATTGTGTCCTGATCGGCATGTCATTGGTGTTTGGCGGTTTGTTCTTTTCGTACTATTACATCGCGAGTTATGCCCGCGAGATCATCGGCATGAGTTACGAGGACAGTTTGACATTGTTGATCATTTTCAATGGCGCGGGTATACCTGTCAGATTGTTGACCGGATATGTCGCAGATCGCTTCACCGGGCCGCTGAACACCATGGTGATCTTGCTTTTTGTTAACGCATTGTTTGGATTTCTGTGGATCGCGATTCGCTCCGAAGGAGGACTGTACGCATTTGCAACGTTCTATGGATTCTCGGCTGGGGCGTTCCAGTGTCTTTTCCCGACGACGGTGACGAGTCTGAATAGTGATCTCAGCAAGAATGGCGTGAGGTTGGGCATGGCGTTTTCGATATTCAGTTTCGCTGGGCTTGCGGGACCGCCTATTGGTGGTGCTTTGTTGCAGACCAATGGAGGTGGGAGAGGAGGATATCTCGCTGCGCAGTTGGGTCTGGGACTTGCTACGACGTGTGGAGCGCTGTTTATGGTTGCGGGCAGAGTGTACTCGCAGGGTTGGAGTTTGAGGATAAAATGCTAGATCCACCTCTATCTACGATCATGCAAGCAGCGGGTACTCAATATGTAGGAATGGGATTGAGTATCGTGCGGAGTACTTTTGGCATTGTAGCATCTCCACACCCAGTCCTGAGTGGCCGCGGCAGGCTGTCGCATACCAGGGGTGTTGTGTGTTGTGTGAGGTTCATCTTAGCTTTCAAGGTACTTATTTGAGAGATCACGCAATCGCGAGGCTCCATCGATCATACCCAGTCTGAAACCCACCACGGATATGTTGTCCGACGGTGAAGATACCTTTGGAAGGTTTCTTATCTCGGTGGTTGGATCCGTGGCCGCACATAACATCACTACTACGCTCGCTCGGCAAACCAAAAGCACACCTCAACTATAGCCTCGCCCTCAGGGGCGAATCCCAGCCTTGCTTGACACAATCAGCAGCCTTTTCAGCGACAGCGTAGATTGTAGCTTGGATATGGGCCGAGATCTGGAGGGGGAAAATACTCGCATCCACGACACGAACATTCATAGTCCCATATACCTTGAGATTGGAGTCCACAACCCCGCCACTGTCTCGAGGCAACATCGAACATGTGCCGACTGGGTGCCAATCTGTGATCGTGTTATCAGCCATCCAGCTACTCCAGTCGACTGCAGGCCCTTCCGGAGGATACACGCGGTTCCCAACAATGGTGTTCATTGGAGACGTCCGACAAATCTTGTCGCCAAACTTCTGCGCTTCAACCATAACTTCATAGTCGATCTCCCCTTCGCCTTCGTAGTACTTTGGATCAATCACTGGTTTGTTGTCAGGCGCTGTGGTGTTTATGTGTATGCTGCCCCTGCTGTACGGGTATTGGAGGACTTGCATCAGCGTGGCATATTTTTTGCCCTTCTCGCTTTTGAATACTGGACTAAAATTGCCGTGGTCCATGATGAATTCGACTGAACCGACGTTGGCCTTCGAGGAAAATTGATTCTGAAGGATCTGGTTCATCAAATAGTCTCGCGAAGACTTAGGATGATTGTTGGCGTATTTGCGTGCCCTCTGGGCTAGTTTCGAGGTTTCGGGCACGAACGTGGAAAGCGGAACGTACGCGAAAGATGAAGGCGTTGACGTGTACAAGCCTGTCCTTGACTCCTGGTATTGCTGGTATGTCTTTCGTTCAAACTCTGGATCGGCATAATCGTCAGGCGTACTTATGTGTGGGGACACTTCGTAGACTGCCATTGTCACTAGAATGGCCGTTAGCGTACCGGAGGTTGTGCTTTCCGGCATACTCACTCAGATGTTCTTGTAGGTTCTCGCCAACATTCGGATTGGCAACTTGGACCTGAATACCGGTCTTTGTAAGAATGTCTGGGTTACCGATACCAGAGAGCTCTAGAATATGAGGAGACCCTACTGATCCACCTGAAATGATGACCTCTTGTGTGCAGCTTGCAGTGAGTGTCCGGCCGCCTACATTGAACGCAACACCAGAGGCCACCTTGTCCGCCGACGTAGTGTCCTGCTGCCAGAGGATCTTCTGGACTTGGGCGCCAGTTAAGACTTTTAGGTTTGGGCGGTGGCTGCTTGGAAGGAGGTATGCCGATGCAGAAAAACTCCTCGTCGCTGTCTTGGGGTCAGCAGCAACAACCGATGTCCAAGCTCCCACGTTCGAGCCGCCAAAATGTGCCTCGTTTGTGGCGATATCGAGTTTCTGTAGAGTATCGTGCCAGTAGTTGTGCGTTTCCGAGAGATAGGCCCCGACCGAGGTCTGTACGGGCCCGGCAATACCATGATCACCATCAGTGACCAGGAACTTGAACTTTTCTGCGTTGGCTTCGGAGGGTCGTTTCAGACTCTCGCTCTTCATGAAATAATATCTTCAGTCATGGTTAGTTGCGCATACCCTGCGACAACAAGGTACTTACTTGAGGCCGGCCCAACCCCAGCCTGGATTACCTAAACTTTCCCACGCATCATAGTCTTCTCGGGCGGCTCTGTTCCAGACCAAGAAATTCATGGCTGATGTACCTCCAAGCATTTTTCCTCGTGGCCAAGGAAGTGTCCTGCCATTAAGACCAGCTTGAGGAATGGTTTCGAACGCCCAATCATGTTCGGTGCCAATTGTCTGGCCCATACGGCCAGGAACAGTGACGCGAGGGTCGTCGAATACTGGGCCTCCGGCTTCAATAACACCGACTTTCACATTGCTGTCTTCGGATAAACGAGATGCGACAACGAGGCCTGCTGTCCCTCCACCCACGATGATATAGTCCCAGGTTGTTTCGGAGAACTCCTGTGGCGTACAGAAACACTCCATGCTGGCTACAACAGCGCCAGCGGCACTGACAGAACTCGCAACCAAGACTCGGCAGTGCGACGACCTGTACGGAGCAGCGAAGTTATGAAAGTGACAAGCTAGAGACTCATAACTGAGCCTACCAGTATGAAATCGAATTACTCAAGACACTGTCTCTCATCACAGGCGCATAAGTGCGAGCCTATCAAAAGTGGGGGACGGCCATACAGCCGCCCCACCCGGGCAAGGTTCGAACGCTGAAACATGGCCGTGATCCTCAAAGCTTCGGAATTATGTCCACGTACGCATACCTATCGGTATATTGTTGTAGCATGTAGGAACTTTGCTGCTACAATGAAGGCGACGTCGAGAAGGGGGTTGGAAGGTGAAATTAAAATGACAGGAAGAACACGACGCGTCGCGTGGGAGATTCTGATGTTGGCAAGGACAAGTCTTTAGCCATGCCGAGGCACGTAACCATGACGAAATCCAGTCACCAGAAACGCGTGCGTTGTAGGAAATGTTGGATAAGTACAAAAACGCTTTGGGTATCTCATATGTTCTAGCTGACTCTAAAGTGTATCTGGGAGAGTTGTACAACCGGCTTCTTGCAGTCTTGACCTTCCATGCGGTGCCCTACCATACTGGGCTTCATGTCGTATGTGCCTTGGGTAAATCATGTGCAGCACCATCTAGACACTGAGATTCCTCTGCAACCTCTCCACAACTGACTCAAGTTCAGTGTTTCGATCTTCCAGTACCGAAACCTCTTTCTGCAGGGCTTCTTTCTCCGACCTCAGCTGTTGCATCTTCGAAGCTAGCTTTTCTCGGTGCTTCAAATTCTCCTCAAACATATTCTCCATCCGGTTCATCAGGCTTTTCGTATCTGCTGGGCCACTAGACACGGCTTGAGAGTGCAGCTCCTTGTTGGCGGCCTCCAGTTCCAGGATCCTGTGCTCCATCGCTGCAGACTTGGCTGTTTGCCAGAGATCATCACCTTCGGTACGAGATTGTCGGGAGGACAACATAGAAACAGGTCTTTGCGGCTTCGTCCGAAGGGCTTGTGCCAACTTCTCACGTAACATGAGGACATTGGCCAAATCCTCATCTCGGAGTTGTCGGATAGCTTCATGTTCTCGTCGCTCTCGAGCAAGCATCTCACGAGTCTTCAAGATGTTGGTGAGGTCCTCATCACGGACAGCAAAGTATGCCTGATATCTGTCTTCCCAGGTCTTCTTCTCGGCTTCTAGCTCGTACACTCGGGATTTCAAGTCCAGGTAGTCCTGTGCCATGACTGTAGGACGACTTTGTTCTGCATGGGCCACCTTTTGGAGTAGGGACTGAAGTAGCTGTTCCATGGGTCCAGCCACATGGTTCGGTTGGGTGACTTCGGGCTCTTCGGGTGTATCAGGGGCGAAGTCGAGGGGCATGTGATGCACAGTTGGTGTCTTCATATTCAGTTCGTCGTCGTGAGGGAGCTCCATTGCCAGAGTGGACATTGAGTGGTCGGTGGATATGGAGTCTCGTCGCCCACTTTCCCTGGCGTGTAGGTCTAGGCTCGTTGTCACCAAGTTGTTGTCGGATTGCCACATCCCAATTCTCTTCTTGACCGAGTGCTCCGACATGGTTTCTGAAAAGCTTGATCCGCGACTTGAGGCGACAGACATTGCAACTGAATGAGAGGAAGATGTTCGTGTGAGTTGCCCTGGGGTCCACATGCCGGAAAAGAGAAGTTCAGAAGTACAAGATACTGTAAGATGGTAGAAGAAGATGTACTTACCGTCGAAATTTCAGGACGGAGGCAAGCATTAAATTATTTTGGCGAGAGAAGATGAAACGAGGAGAAATTTTGCGCTGCCCCTGTGATACCAAGCCGTGACTGAGTTGAAACATCACATTCCTCAGACTTTGATAGGCGAGGCCACTGCCAATAGATTTGTAGATTGGTGACTTGAAGTCAGGATTGGACATGACCTCTAGCGAGAGTCTAGAAGACGACAGAACAGAAAGGGAAGGGGTCGCCAGCCTGAGGTTCGAGATCAATGCAGGAGAGGTAAGTGAGATGCGTACGTCCGTCCACAAGAAAAGAACAGCTTCATTAGGCTTGGCAGGCAGGGGATGAAACAACTTCAACACACCAGGTATCAGCGAGGCTCTCCTCGCACAATTTTTTCTATCACGATCAAGCACAGAGTCCTCCCCGCCGGAAGTCATCAACTCTAATGAGAGCTCGAGCAGCAGCGCAAAGAGTATATCTTCTGCAGCCGAGGCCGCATCATGTGTGCCCAACCATGACAACGCCGGAGGGCCATTCTGAAAAGTGATTCATTGCGAGTATGCGCATCACTCATTGCAGCAAGACTGTACAATGGTCGCGAATCTTTCATGCGCATGTATCTCGCAAACACTCTACCGACAGCAAAGACAACAATACTGACAGACAGTGGCAGCGAGATGCTTATGAACCGGTTGATCCCCGGGTTCAAGTGGCAGGCTGCTCCATGTTTCTCCTCACAAAAATGACATGACCCTCGGTATCTTTTGCTCATGCGTCGGCTTTCCACAATCGTGATGCCGGTCAATCGGCGAGCACCATTTCTTCTTCCTTTGTTCTGCTCATATCTGTTTTTCAGGGGTTAATGGGTAGGGGCAGCTTGAAATCCCATTGCACAGCGAAGGACAGTCAATCATGGCAAGCTCAAACGGTGAACCGGAAGTCCTCTGGCGCCCTCCTCCGGGGGAGAAAGCACCCATGGACAAATATCGCCGGCACGTCAACCAGCGATTCAACCACAGTTTACGCAATACGAGGGAACTTGCAAATTTCTCATTCAAGCAGCCCCATGATTTCTGGATAGATCTCTATGGCTATTTGAATCTGGTACCTCCGCTGCCACCCACCATAAAGAAGGCATATGACGACACTGTTCCAATGAGCCAGAATCCACCATTCTTTCCAGGTCTAGAACTGAACTATGCTGAGAATGTGCTATTCGCAAACCCAGATCCTGAAGCTGTAGCCTTGATAGGCATAAGAGAGGACCAGGACATCTACAAAGACAAACCCGAAATCATCACATGGCAAGGATTTCGCGAAAAGGTGCGGAAAACTGCTAGCGCTCTCAAACGTTGTGGCATCAAGAAGGGTGACCGTGTGGGCGCTCTAGTCGCAGCCTCGAGTTGGGCAATCATTCTCTTCCATGCAGCCGCCTCAATAGGGGCGATCTTCACCTCGATCAGTCCCGAGCTCGGAGTGGAAGGCTGCGTCGCCAGGCTGCGACAAGTTACCCCAAGCATTCTTTTCGTTGACAGTCATGTCGTGTACAAAGGCAAGACAGTACCCACAACCCAGAAGGTGGATGACATCCTGCAGAGACTGAATCCCCGACCTCAGACATATATCATTCCTGTGGCAGCCACAAGTTCAAAACTACCCAGTGTGGACGACTTTCTAAGCAAATCCAGATCGTCCGATGAACTCACATTTACGCGAGTCCCTTTCAGTCACCCTCTCATGATCTGTTACTCTTCTGGAACGACAGGAGCGCCGAAATGCATCGTCCACCAACACGGGCTGATCATTCAATTGAAGAAGATTTCCGTTCTGCACAACGGTCTGGCTCCAGGGGACGTGATAATGCAATACTCAAGCACTTCCTGGGTGGTCTTCTACGTCATGTGCGGACATTTATCAGCTGGGGCAACGGTCGTTGTCTACAATGGCAGTCCTCTTTTCCCAGACGCAAAACAACTCCTTCGCATCTGTGACAAGCACCGGGTGACCTTCCTCGGCGCATCACCCCGATTGCTTCTCGAGGTGGAGATGTCGGGCACTATTCCGAAGCAGGAATTCGACCTCTCGCCACTAAGAATGGTCTACACTACCGGTGCGCCTACGACAATCGAACAGTATCGATGGTTCTACCGATCTCTCCCACCTTCGGTCCAGATCTGCAACACGGCCGGCGGCACGGACACAGCTACGTCAATCCTCGCCCTGGACCCTTGCGGACCGGTGTATGCGGGCGAAATGCAAGTAGCGGCACTCGGAATGGCCGTCGACATACTAGATCCTAACACCGGCGAGTCAATGGCACACACGGGCGAGGCCGGGGAAATGGTCATCACGAAACCGTTCCCAAGCATGCCGTGCTTCTTCTGGGGAGACACCGACAACAAGATCTACAAAGCCGCATACTTTGAACGCTTCACTAACGTCGACGTCTGGGCACAACACGACTGGTTGAGCAGAAATCCCAAAACAGGTGGATACACCATGCATGGCCGTAGTGATGGCGTCTTGAGTAAGTATCCCATAATTTACCATGGGTGTCTTCGTGCTGACAACGTGTGTTCAGACCCTTCCGGGATCCGCTTCGGCAGCGGAGAGATCTACGCCATTGTCGAAACCCAGCCATTCACCGAGTACATCAGCAACACTTTATGCGTCGGCCGTCGTAGACCAAAAGACCCAGACGAGCAAGTCTTCTTATTTCTGGTCATGAAACCTGGCATTACCCTCACCGAACAACTCCGTTCGCAAATCAAACTTGCCATCCGCAATGCCTTATCTCCACGGCACGTGCCCAGGTTTGTCCTCTCTGTTCCAGATATCCCCGTCACGATCAACGGCAAAAAGGTCGAGATCGCGGTGAAACAAATCCTGAGTGGCAAGGATGTCAAGGCCAGTGCCACGGTGCAAAATCCAGAGACGATAGATTGGATGAAGCGCTTTCGAGATCTCGAGTCCGAACCTAAGGTGTCGAAGCTGTAAACCCGCCATACCTCCGTACAAAGTCACAGAATACGAGGTTCTCGAGCACATGCTGATGGGAAAGTGGTCTGGTTTTGGCAGCGATGTTGTTGGAAATCTGCGCCCAGTGGAGGACAACGCAAGTTCGGTACATTACGGGAGAGATACTAACGTCTCCAGTTCCCGTTTTGCGAAGCTGTGAACGTTTGTTATCAGAATATATTGATAACATTGCCGTTCCTTCCCAGCTCTGGCCAACACGAAGCGGTCCACTAGCGACGGGAAGTAATACTCCAGAGGCCCTTTGGCTCGATCCACTGGCAGATCTACGACCTTGGGGCACTGAAAGATATCGCGTCTGCTAGTTGCACTTCTCCCCCACCCCCATGATTATAACCACCTTATAGACACACATCCAAGTCACGGTAGATTAGACTGAAGCTAGCATATACGGAACCAGAACCAGCCCTTGCAGTTCTGGTAGGCATGGATATATTGTTCTTATTTACTGCGCGATTGCGCTCAAGTTCATGAATGAGTATGGGACTAGGGTCTGCAATCAGCTATTCATGAAAGCTGCAAGCATCCTCCTCATCCACGAGATAACATGGCAATGATCTTAGCGTGACTCCAGTATGCGATACTGCAACACAAGTAGAAGGATATCTCTGCAAGCAGCACATACCCAGCTTCTAGGCTATAACCCCCAGTCAAGGTTCCCGAAAGTGACGGCACTTGGCACAGAAGAACAATCACCCCATTAAACATTAGCAGAATCGTAGCCATCTTCGCCTTCGATCGTGGAGATAGCCATCGTGACGGAGACCTCCGAAATGTTTCAATCATCAGTGCATTCAGCACAAAGAGCATGAGGCTGATAAGTACCAAGATTGGCAGCCAATCCCAGAAAAATATGGTTGGAATGAAAATCGAGACGAGCGATGTGATTCTAATAGTGCCATATGTTGTAACGAAGTACAGCGTAACACAAGAGATTTCGAGAATGACAAGGCCGACAAAACACTTGTACCACAGAGTCTCGGTGTAGAAATCGTACCCGGGGTCATCTCTTACTCGGTCAGGTGGAAGTGAGTGTATCGAGTTCGCGAGTTGTAGTGTTGAGATGCGCGGCAAGGAAGCCGTGGGTGAACCGATGGGTGACGAAAGGTTGGATGATCGTCTTTCCGCTTGTGCATGATTACCATCAAGGCGACCGGGGGAAAGGCTGCGGGATGTAGGGTCACCTAGCGTAGCATTGTCCAGTGTCGGAGGACTTGCAGAAGCGCTAGGCTGACCGGTAGCCGGAATCAATGTCATCGGAACCGTGGTCGTCTGGACTTCGTGGAGCTCTAGAGCATCTGTTTGCGATGTCCTTACAGCATGCTTGGAACTTGTGCCGCTTCCTGCATCCGAAGGTTCAGTGTGTGCAGATTGCTGATGAGTCAAACCTGTAGAACCTTCTACTCAGGTCAGTGGGCGCTACGGGTAAGCATCAAATGCGCAGCTTCATACCAGGATAGAGATATTCGGCAATGGCCAATAATGGTGCGGCAAGAAGAACAACCGGGACGATCTGTCCAAAGGTCCAAGCGCTATTGCCTTGTGGAGCTAGCAGGAAGGTTCCAAAGAATTTGAGGGCGCCCCAGAGAAAGCTGATGAATAGCCAGAAGACCTGAACACTGGGCATAAGCACTGCCTTCAATTCCGTACCAGCCCCAAGCAGGCAAAGAGCGGCATAGCTTACTTCAAAGAACATTGAGGACCATGCATCCGACAGTGCCCTCCCGCATAAGAAGAGTGCGAGCAACGGGCGATAAATCAACAATCGCTTGAGCCCAGCCGGCGATGTTTCAATATCACACCAGTCGTAAACCTTCTGTAGCCAGTTCCTGACTCTGGCGCTGACATATTTCCGTGCTTCTGCAACGAGCTGCACCGATATTGTTTTGTGAAGCCGGACCACGCGCGAAAGGAAACCAAACACAACGAGCAAAATGGAGATTACCATGGAGGTATATGCAAGCTTGTCTGTATCCTTTTCCTCTCCGAAATGGCATATGGCATAGTCGCTCGGTCTTGGTCCTGGACCATCTAGCTCCTCCGGAATCGGCATACCATAGTATCCGGGAAACCACTCGTAGTTGCCTGTGGGGATCATTGCGACAAGAAGCATAACCACGAAGAGGCCCATGAGAGTCAAGCGCCACGCACGTTCTCCCTGATGAACATACAAATAGTGCCGCAGGAACGTGAGACATGCCAAATGAGTCACATTTGAGAACCAAGCTAGGTACACCAGCAGCTGCCAGTGATAGCAGGACAGTCCGCAGCGTAGTTGGGCATACCCGCTGATGAGGATCGAGAAGCCGGTAAGTATCTGCGCATCGCTCATGGAAAGAACACACTGAGGTACCTATCAGCAAGGGCCACTGGATAGTTTACGAACAGGATTTTCAAGCCTTCACGCATGCCGCTTCCAATTTCTTGCTATGGCGGTCGTCACGCCTGTCTGATGTGACTTGTAGCTTCTCTCGTCTCAACATCCGTCTAAATATGCGTGTGACACGTCTTATGAGGCCACGTGTGAGACGCAAATAGTACAAGATCGAAAGGATTCTTCCGCATTGGTGACGATGGACTGCTATTTTCGGTATCGTGCTCTTTGCGGAAAGGGTCCTTTCCGGGGTCGAAAGAGCTGAAATATAGAATGTGATTATTGCGACAACGATCCCTGCAGAGCCCATATATCCTGTCATAACCTGCTCGTTGTCAATGCGGCGAAGAAGAATACTTATGAGGACATACGCCAATTCCAGAGATGTCAGGATAAGGGGTAATGCTGTTTGAAGGTTTTCCACAATCGTAAGAACAACTACCCGCAGACATTGCGTTAGCTATACAAGTACGCGGATTGTGATACTCGCAAGCTGTAACGCCAAATGAGCGTTCGGCTGAAGAGGTATGGAAAGATGGATCGATCAGGCTGAAGTGGGGTTGGCTAATACTTATATCATGTATCGAGAGGAGAGTCGTAGGCTAGCCTCTTGTACAGCTTGATGTGATGTGTAGCGATAAGTGCAAAGCCCTGACCGGTTGGAAAGATAAGGCCGCCCACTGAAGAACGAAGTGGCTTGTTGTTTTCCGGCAAGTCTGCGCGTAGGATAGGGTTTGACTGCAAGAGGCACATATCTAGGCTCGGTTGTTCAACAGTTGTCACTGGCCCGTCGCAGCCACCTACATGGTAGGGAGCATGGGTCGAAATCATGCAGGGTCAAACCAGGTCAATGGCGAGTGTGGTACGCGTGAATGTCCAAGATTGCCCGATTGAAGTGAAAGGAGGACATAACTCCTAGATCACAATTGTGGCAGGTTTGGGACGGCAACCACTGTGCCAGACGGCATGTCATACATAGGGCGAAGTTGGAAGCTACATGGTGTGGTTCGCGCCATATAGCACCAACGGTCACTCCACATCTTCACCCTCAGTCAGGTTGCAGATCGCTTATGCACGAAGATCGGCCTCGTCAAGCGAGTAGCGAAAAGTTGAGCAGCTCTGTCCGAATGCGCCATCGTAGAATCCTGCTACGGCGGCGCATGAATCCCACCAAGCTTGCATGTCTGTCCGGCGGAGCAGGCTCCCTTGTACTGCGCCAGCCCCGAGGGTCCAGGGCGACATCATCGACCTTCCATGACCGATTCCATGCCTTTCATTCAAACCACTCAAGCGTCAGTGGTTGCCTGCACCCATACAAGACTACACTCACAACCAAGTACTTCGGAATCGACAATTGTGTAGCTCTCCCTGCACACTCTTAGCTTGCCAGAAACTACAAGTTCCGCGAGCTTCAAAGTTCCGTACAGCCCTTTCCCGCCGCCACTCGAAAGAAAGCCCCTCCTGCAGAAGCCATAGTGCTCCCCAGGCTGCGAACATGCCTTGCCCGATAAGTATCACCAAGTTCATTGGGACTATCTCCCTGGGCCTGCTCACGGTATGTTCCCTCCGAGTTGCGAAAGCTGTGGCACTCATCTGACCTTCCGCCAGGGCACATCCTACACACTCACAAGCATAACCCTTCCATCTCTCGCTCTCCTACCCTCCGCTTCTCTCGCGTCTCGCACGCTCGCAACCATTCAGACACAGTCGACCCGACACATCCTCACCCTCGCATCCATCTCATCTTTATCCCTGATCACAGCTTTTACGCTAGCTTCCCCGCGCGGCCGCCATCCTTACCTGCTGTGGACAGCGCTCGTTTCATTCATTGGCGGCCAAGGCGTCGAGTACTGGTTTAACGGTTTGTCAAGATTCCCTAGCCTGAGCACTCGCTCGAGCAGAGGAAAGGCAAACACCTCTCAAGGCTCAAGCCCTGGCGGATCAGAAAGTGGTTACATTGAAGTCGAGCCACAAGGCAGCGATGACCAAGTCAATGGTGAAAAGGTCGAGATGGAGATGACCCGGGAGAGAAAGATCCAGAAGGTCCGAAGCTGGATTGCTGGTGTCGGTTTTGCCATGGGAGTGGTTGGCATCTGGGGCGATGGTGCTTAATCGCCTTGCGTATGGGTAAACAAACGCTGGTGTTGGGAATTTGTATGCGTTAAAGAAAGGTGTGGTAATCTGGACTCTCTTCACGAATCATGAACACAAACTCGAGCGTCCAAAGGCGAAAAGCGGGAAGCAAAACGAAAAACAACTGCTGCATCATTGTTTGTGATGTCGAACGAATCATGGTACGGTCTGCTATTCATCAAGAACCAGGACTATGTCAAAAATGGGAGAAAAATGTGGATGGACCCGCGCCGTCAAGATCAGGACACTGTCGAGACAAATATCTGTCTTGAGATCGTTCCATGACTCTCCTCAATTCGATCAAATCCTTCTGGGCCGGGCTCAAGGTTCTACTCAGTATAGCCATAGTAGCTATTCCGGTCTCAATAGGAACTTTTCTGCTCAGAATTTTATTACCTTCTCCTGACTTTGCTGTACCTCGTCCGGCTGTCCGTGTACGAGGGTGTACTAGAAGGCTTGGTCGTATGCTGATTTCATCTCTGCAGTTGTGACCCAGGTTTGGGTCCAAACCCATCCAACGAATTGGGCACAGATTATATCTGCGAGAATGGCATCTTCGCAGTCTTTCCATAAAACTTCGGATTGTGAGGACTACTCGCGGAGCCCGCACCACCGACGTGGCTTGCTTGGTGTGTTGCCGGCACCGTACTGTCAAGGCCGAGCGCGGCAATATGTTGCATAGTCTGCGGCGGCGAAGGAGTTGGCGTGTCGTCGCTAGCGCCAGCGTACCCCTGCTTGATGGACATCTGCGCCGGAGCTACAGGAGGCGCCATATTTGGCAAGGTCTCCGAGACTTTTGCGAGCAGTAAAGGCAAGTACCGAGACGACCCACCACGCAGCTGAGAGATGAGGTTCAGAAACGCATTCAAGTATTCGATCGGTGCTTCCTCAGTCGAATCCGCAGGTGGCGTGAGAGGCACGCAGGCGACCACATCAGTCAGAGTGCACGCGATGTCGAACAATTTCTCGATGAGACCGATTCCATGGACCTCCATCGAATCCATAGACAGAACTTTGATATCTTGAATCAGGTCTTTCGCCACTTCGATCGGATATTTGAAACTCATGGATCGGTGATACGAGGTGGAGGACAAGAATCCATTGGTGATGGAGAGCTGCCAAACCATTATCCTCAACCAGTGCAGAGTGATGCGAATATCTGCAGCTTGGCTTTCTGTCGTCTTCAGATCTGCAGGTAGTGCAGCAGTAAGCTGTTGCTGCAGCTGCGTCAACCAAGCCACTGAGCAGCTGAGTTTTGCCTTGTTCCATAACCCCATAAATTCATCGTCAATGCAACGAAACAAGCTGATCAAATGGAGAAACCCGGTTATGACTGCTTCTTCGTTCGGCTCCTGGGCTGTGGGTAGGTCAATCGTTGGGTGGATACTCAACGGACGGTGTCTTTCCAAGGCATACGCTCTTTCCGTTACGAGCAAGAGCCAGTAGGTACGTCTCTTGTACACGTTATCCACGGAGTCTGCTGCAGCGTAGGACGACTCTTCGTGCATGCCCATGATTTGCGCCAACGTTACCGCCTCCCGTAGATGAAACCAGCACAGGTTTTGTCTTTCAAGAGTAAAATAGCAGCTGAACAGGAAGAATGATGTCTGGACAGTGTCCAGAGAGGGCGACTCAATGTAGTCGAAACTTTTCCGGACTCTGACAATATCGTCGAGGAGCATTTGAGCATAGCCATAACGGTTTTGAGGAGGTTCCCCTTGGTAATGCGATCCTGGGCCTACGGCCAAATTCGTGCCAGGCTGAACCATGACGAAGGCGCAGAGAGAGGCTGTCAAACAGTAGAGCTCGGCATCGGTAGCAATTTGCGAACCGATCGAATCTATCAACGATTCACGATTCATAATCCAAGCTGTTGTGTACATGTTGGTGAAATAGAAGTCGACACAAGTTTCGATCGTCTGCTTTGACAGCAATGCTGGATTCCGAGAGTAAGGCGAAGTAGGTGGACTGTTGAAATCGAATTGACTCGATTGAGAAGGAGTTGCATGCTGCTGAGTGTCGCGAATTTGCGAAATCACCTTGGCTCGAGAGCCTTTGGGCCCCTTCTTCTGCGGGATTGCGAGATACGTGCATTGTAAATCCGTCTGGGCGCAATTGGCACAAGGTTGCTCGCCTGTACACTTTACTTTCCTGCGATGACAAGCATCGCATGCTTTCTTGACAGGCAGCGTACTCATGCTAGGCAGGACAGCCGGCGAGGTTGATTCCATCGAACATCAGCGTGGAGCTTCGCTGTGTCTCCATCGGCGGTTTTGATTATGAAGGTAGTCCAAGAAGCAGTCTGCTTCCATGCGCCAGGGTGTAGATGTCAATCCGGGGCGCGTGGCATGACAGATTGAGTAGTTAGTTTGAATGTCATGGCAGCTTACCACAGTTCTAGCAATACGAAGCCGATCACAGTGTTTACTATTTAGCTCGCAATATTCGTGGGGAAGGAAGGAAGGATAATTCTAGTGCATTTACGGAAGTCGCTGACAAGAACTTGCTCCACACCGCACCGTGTCGGGCACGCTGTAGCACTCATACGTCGTGAACAGCATATCTGATGGATGCTGCTCCAGATGCATCACTTTTAGACATGAATGAACATCTGGCTAATTGAGTGTGTTCTTCGCTGCCAACAAGAAAGCAGTGCCTCGTACGTCCAGCATCCACCAGTCATGCCACCAGTCTCTGAATGGCACTCATCGTCCTCCTTCCTCGTGAGGCCGGCAACTCTCAGGTAGTCCGCCACCCTGGAGTGGCTACCATCAAGGTTTCGTGTCCCATGATGCTGTTCATAGCATCAATAGTCGTAAAGTTCATTTCCCGCCCATGCTTGATATCACGTCTCTCTGAGCCTGTCGATCTCGATTGACCCCAGTCAAAGGTGCCACACTGCGTAGATCGCCCACCACATCTTTCGCTTTTCCGAAGTACACTTCTTGAAGCATGTTTCTCATCTTGCCCTCCATGTCTTCGATAAGCCGCCCAGCATTGCAGACGTGGCCGCCGTCTTTGCCCTGTCCACCGACATTTTCTACGACCAGGTCGGCCTCAACTTGTCTGGTCATGCTACCTGCCAGGGTTAAGGAGCCCACACCTTCACTTTCTCGTCCTAGATGAAGTATAACAGTGCTCGTCAATTTATAATGACATGTTCGGCCACTGCCTCGTCGTTCGTCGACCTCGAAGACGTGGATGCTATCCCAGCCAGCTTCTTGTGCAACATTCTTTTTCAATAATACCACTCCGGCAAATCCATCGTCAAGATCCCAGAGATAGACACTTCCAGTGCCGCCTTCGTAGTACATCTGTCTGTAAACGTCAAACGCTGTGTTGGCCTCGACCTCCATCTTCCTCACTCGATCGCTAGGATACGTGGCATCGTCCAGAGGTGGCTCGAACTCGTTGCTCCAAGGACTTCGATAAGAGTCTCCGTCTCGATTGTAGTCACATAGCAGGTAGTCTCTCCCTGTCTTCTTGCATCTTGCCGAGGTCAAAGGCTGGTCGACGGAGGATAGAAGGTCTTCGGTGAGATCGGGGACAAGGGTAGTGATTGCGGTCAGGTTCTCAGAAACTTTCAGTGGTGATAGTCGTCGCAGTAGGTCCCTATGTTCACTTGGTCAGTCACTTGTTCTCTCGCCAATGGTCACAGCCCAGCGCAGGAGAAATGGCCTGGGTCAGTCGGAGCAGTGAGACCTACAAAGCTGCATCGAACTGGACCTCGTTGGCCATTGCGCGTATGAAAATGCGGACGGGGACAACAGTCTGTTATGTTGTGACTCTAGCTGATTGTATGCGTGAATATCTCATTCAACAGCACCCCTGAATACTTCCAGGACAACGCGGCATGGAAAGAGTTGCAGCATTGGCGGGCGTGTGGGGAACGAGGCGGAAATGTTCAGCCTCGTGAGCCCGAAATAGCCTAAGCTTCAGCCTCGTCATCTACTATTTTCGTGTCACCTTCAGTTTCTTTCTTTCTCTTCAAATCGTCTCTCCTTTCACGAGGTGCCACAAATCAACGTAAGGACCGCCGATACATCTCTTTGCTTCTGATTGCGGAGTGTTTTATCTACGATCAGTCTCATTGCCTTCCTGTGCTGCTGGGTTTACCCCAGAATCGGCAAACGCCTGATGCTTTTATAACCTAATAATCTAGAGCCTGAGTTGCGCAAGAGGAACCGCTTCTTCGTTGATCCCTCTTCCAGACCATCCGTCACTCTTCCCGCAAGATGGCAAAAACTTTGCGATGAACCCTGCTGGAAGGGGTCATGGTAAGAGAAACCCGGGTTCGCAGAGTTTTTCCGATTTTTGGTGGTTGATTTATTCGAGTCTGGCCCGGGTTCGCAGGGTGAGGAGGCAAGTCGAGGTCTTAATGCCTTCTAGCCCGGTGCTAGTCTTGATAAGACCTTGGACTTGTCGTCAATTTGCTGGCCGAAAAGTTGTTGACTGTGTGGTCGGAGTGCGGTTTGAACTGGCGACCAATTCGTCACTGGCGTAGGTCATTCTAGCATTCGCACTAGCTAGCTAGATGACCTACGCCAGTGACGAATTGTTGACAAGAAATTCGGGAGTATAATATGTGAAGAGTAAGTGAGCGGCAGAAAGGGGGCGGCGGTGACTGGTGAAGGCGAGGTCGGTAAGTGTCATATCGACATGTTGGAGAAAGACTCCCTAGAACCTCAGCCTTGCCCTCGGACTTACTGTGTTCTATGCCAATCTTTCGATTGTTTTACTTCTACCCATTATGCCACTGCAACTGAGCCATGGACAAATGTATACATCACTACTTGGGATGTGTTTGTTATTGCGTGGTCTGGCCGTGGCCAAAGCGTCATGTTCAGCCGAAGCCCTTTTTTGGAATCAGAGTAAGCCACCTCACGGATAGTTCGTATCGAACAGTCTGTGCGCATCGGACTACCCTATCAGGACACATACCGTTCTCACACAGCCCGAAACCATTGCGACTGCACTCGATGAAACGGGATTTGCTACCATTGACCAATATCTCTCCAAAAAAGCCAAAACCCAGCACAGACATGGATCTGTTACTCTCAAAGTCTGATACCTCGCTCTACGACTGCACACCACACTCTCACACAACTGCTTCATTACAACAGCAAGCCTCGCATTGAAAGTTGCAAAATGAACAATCGGCCACACCATGATCGAGACGTGTCTGAAAGTATATAGCATGAAGAAGTGTTAGACTTCCAGTTGTGGTGGCCCGTCAACTAAAAGATGTCATCGTTATTGTCGAACATCACGGATCGGCCGCTCATCGCACAAACAGTCACATGCTACTATCAACTCAGCGACATCTGGGCCGAAACGCCTCGTTACCTATACTACTGCCTCCTGTTCCTGAGCTTTGTGACTCCACGACACACCTGGTTGGCACATATTTTTTTCGGAGGCGCCGTAACGTACGCCGCAACCGCAGCCTTCGAAGCGTTCATCCTGCTATCAGCATACGCACCTGGACCGGCAATACAAGGTGTCTCCGTCCCATACTTCAACCTGACCAATCTTCCCGAAGTGCTCGAGGGCATTCCGGCTTTGTGGCGTTTCGTTTACCCCTTGGTCCCAGTCCAGCCGGACTACCTGGAACTCGACATCGATGCCATCACAGCCGTCGTGGTTACCGCCTACCTAGTCGGTCTCCCTCTACAATGCTGGTCCAGCACCGCCCGAACAAGCAGAATGCTTCACCTGCTGATCTTTTTCTGGAACATCCTCATGTTAGCCGGCACGCTCGCCGCCTTGATCCTCTGGCCCAACTTGAACACATCTTTCCCTCAATTCCGCTTCTGCTTCGCGGGCATCGACGACGGGAACACAACGGAGAACAGCGATTACCACAACATGAATTATTCCGGGTCATGGAACGAGAGCATCTGGTCCATCTTCGGCAACACTGACGCAGCCACCGAGCGCTGGATCGAAATGTCTACCGTGTGCTACTACCCATGTTTCAGCACTTCCCAGATCCTGCGGTCCCCAGACAGTCTAAGAGCTACACTGTGGGATCCGGACAACGACCCCCGTGCCATCCTACACACGTGGCAGTACTATTCGACCGACGAGTTTCAACCATTGATATACACGGCAGTCAGCGTCTTCACGGCGGCACAGATCTATCTGCTCATCGTGGGCAGACTCGGATTATGTACCGATAGAGTGCCAATTTACCGTCCTTTCCAGCTTTGGACGAGAAGGACGGAGATAATGCACAGCTTCATCGCCGACGTCAAGTATGCTTTGCACAGGATGAAGATAGCCATGCGACACCCGAAGACCAGCGCGGCAAGGCAGTCAAGTTCCGCACACCAGCCGTCAGAGATCGCGCGGTCCGTCACGCACCCCGTCCTATGTTTCTTCAACGACCTCAACACCATCGTCGTCCTCCTGGCAGTCATGTTCTGTGGTCCTGTTGTCATCATCGCGTTCGTAGTTTGGATTGAACGCTACCTTCACGCAGATGGACAGCCGAGGGAAGGTGTCGAGGCGGTCGGCCAATGGGCCTTCATCGTCCAGATTGGCGTTCTTCTAGTCGCCGTGATCATCATCCGCTTCAGACACGTGATTGCTTCGGAGAACGAGATACAGCGGGACATTGTGCTGGCAAGACAGAAGGTCGCCGATCTCGAAGATATTGCGGAGAAGAAGCGAACAGCAAGGAATGCCAAAGCGGCAAACACCACCAACAGCAACAGCAACAGCAACAGCCGGAGCTTCGCTCAAAACCTTGCCTTTCGAAAGCGTAAACCTGCCATAGAAGCAGGTCCAAAGGAAGGAGTCTCTGTGTCACAGAGTACGGAAAGTGGCATACCAGCAGTGGAGGGGGTTTAGTACAGGTGACGTTTAGTGGTTGGACAATGCCATGGAGTTTGTTCATTTCATTTCTTTCGCGATGATCGCGCTTCGCGTATCGATAAGCTCATGATACACATTCATGCTTGCAGCCATTCACTGATCATACCGTGACCATGTAACCCCTTTTGGCGACAACCCTGCCACATAATGCAGCCCAGATGAAACATGCCGACCATGCCCGGGTCAGGCAAAACACACGTGCCACTGCGCCTAGCTTTCCGCTAAAGCAAATCATTCCAAGATCATAGGCGAGGCGTAGTAGGAACCCACAGACGTCCGAAAAGCTACGACTGCGTAAAGGCTTGATCAGATGGTGCCTGGGCCTGCCCTTGCATCTGGCCCTGTCCACCCCGACCGCGCTGTCCACGATATCCATATCCACCACGGTTGCCGTAGCCGCCACGGTATGTGCCACCGTATTGTCGACCTCGACCGTAACCGCCTCTGCCACGTCCTCGGTATCCCCCATCCACATTACCTTGGCCGAAGGTTTCAACGTTCTTCTTGAACTCTTCACTTCGAACTTGCCTGCCGTTGCCACCACTACTTTCTTCCCTGTCCTTTGCTTCGGAGGAAATGTTGTCGAAGAAAGAACTTGATTTGTTATAGGTTGTGCCGATGGAAACGCTCTCCTTTCTCTGCGGAGTGCTCGAAGCAGCGGCGTCTGTATCGACGCCATCTGTATTGATATTGTCCTCGGGTCCAGCAACTGGCGGAGATCCTGAGGCAATCGCCTCTTTGATAAGATCTTCTTTATTGAATTTGGCATTCGCAGACTCGAAATCAAAGTCGGATTGGGGGATTTCGATCTTCCTCGATCCACGCCGGCCATAATTTCCACCTCTTCCACCTCGTACTGGTCCGGTCGGGACGTTCGAGGTTGACAATTCTGCCACCTTCCTCGTCAACGCATCAACAGCAGCTGCCGGCGCTGCCTTCTGTGACGTGGTTGCTTGAGGGTTCAGCTTGGCCATAGCTGCGGCGACTGCCTCCTTCGCTTGGCGAGCAGCTTCATCCATTGCAGCTTGGGATGATACTGGCTTCGAGGGTTTCGTAGACGCACCATTTGTTGGTGCTGTGTCTGCTGCAGGTGCCGCAACAGGGGTAAATGATTTCTGGTTGACCGTGAAGGGCACGGCTGGTGTGACTTTGTTGGTTCTCGTCGGACCCGGCCCAGCCGTTCTGGTGGAAGGTGCCGGTCCAGCACTCGGTTGTTCTTGTGCTCTGGCGGTGACTTCAGCGAGTGTGGGCTTCGCTTGGGGGGCACCTGATGCTTGAGCATCTTTCGGTGCTACAGGGAACGGTGGTTGGGGAGCTTTGTTGTCGACAGGCAACTCGGAGGTTTCGTTGCTAGGGCCGGCGGGCGCAGAGGGATGGTAGTCAGGAGTCTGGTGATGTGGTGGTTGAGGTTGTGGAATATTGCGCTGCCCAGGAGGACCGATTGGAGGTGGAGGAGGTTGGAAGTGTTGAGGGCCAGGTCCTTGTGGGAACCCTGGGCCTCCAGGTGGACCAAAATAACCTGGTGGAGGAGGACCGTAAGGTGAAAACCCCGGTCCCGGACCGAACCCTCCTGGAGGAGGTCCATAACCCCTGCCAAACTGACCGGGTGGATAGTAGCCGCCAAAAGCAGGGTGTGGAGGGTATCCAGGAGGAGAGAAGTGATTGTCGCGTGGTGGACCACCAGGTGCTGGACCTGGTTGAGACGCGTTCTGAGAAATCCAGTAGGTTAGCCAGTGGTAATTTCATATTGGGGAAGAACAATGGCAACATGAATGAACGGTCAATCAGAAGGAAGGCAACGGAAAATATCTACACGGCTTTGCGCATTCAGAACAGGTCTGTGAATTTACATCCGAAATGTTTCATCATAGAGACAGTTGTGACTCGAAGTAAGGGAAATCCACGTACCAAAATAGCAGGATCGTTAGGCATGCTGGGTGGAGGGGAGGGTTGTGGTTGTTCATCTTCGGCGATCTTGATGTCCTTGACATCGTTTCCACGAAAGACAATAAAACCATATTTCTGTTGTGAAGGAGGGATGAATTTCTCGACTTTGCGATCCTCGGTGCCGAAGGAGTAGACATTTTCCAAGGCGATTGTGGACTGCTCAGGGTTTATTTCGTGCAGCGTACCGATATAGCTACACAAGGCGCAGGTTAGATTCATATTGCTCCAAATAAGGCCAGGCCACAGTACCGTATTTCACTTTTGGAGATGAGGTTGAACCTCTGGCCGATTAAATGATCCATGTCCATAACAGCGAAAGGAAGGTGTGGGAGGAGGAAGGGGGACTAGTGATACATGGATGAAAAGAGATCGGACGCGCTTTAACGGACGAGAACGATTGTGGTACAAGGAGAGTGGGAGGAGAAGTGTTTGTGGTCAAATTGAAGCAAAGCAAAGATCCAACACGAAGCGCAAGAAAGTGCCCAAGCTGCGCGAAAATTACGGTTGTGTTTCAGTTTGCCTTGCCGTATATTGCTTGGCAGGAGCAGCTAGGGCGAAACCTGTACTCTCAAACGCAAGATCGAGAAAACTCGGCGAGATTCGATCAGCCATTGGATCCACCTTGGAGCCTCACAAGTAATGGATATGAAGAACATCGTTGGTTATTGGTTTGACTGACCCTTTATGCGAAAGCCTTGTCGACTCCATTCACATTCTCGCCATGTCGACTATCGGCTCGCATGACCCAGGCAACTATTTCCAGACAGAGTAGGTGGTGCAGCATTCTTCTCCATGCTTCTGGTCCCGTTGACCGTCACTAACTGTTCTTTAGTACGTCATTGGTTGAAAGTGAGAGAAAACAACGCAAAGCAGCAAACACCAAAGGCAGTCCTGTCAGGTTTCCTACCAAGATCTTGGCTGTGGGAGTCAATTACTTCTTTGATCCCAGTGGTGATGTGGTATTCCTTGCTGAAGCCGGTGGCTCAGTGAGCGGGTTGCGGTTATCGACAAATGAAGTGTCGGCCACTCCCAGAGGGTCACAGGCGCCTCTGACCTGCCTCGCCTTTCATGCCACAAAAACACCTCAAGACCCTTTCACCACGATGCAAGTGTTCGCCGGCTGCTGGGACAAGTCGGTGTGGAGTTACACATTTCGTTTCGCAGAAGGCACGATGCAGGGTCGGACGGTCACCGATTATACCTCATTCCCTGCTCATCGTGATTTTGTCAAGTGCTTGATTGTGGTTCAGACCCCCGACAAACATGACATACTAATAACAGGAGGCGCCGATGGAGATGTTCGGTTCTGGAGCATCGGAGGTGAACCGTTGGGGTCCATAAACCCCAATTGTCGTGGAATTGAAGCTCTTGCGCTCGATCCTCTTTCTTCACCTGACTCGCCAAGCGTCATGTTTTCTACGTCAAAGAAAGAAATCTTTTCCTTTACGGTTCCAGAAGTCTCGAAGATTAAGACTTCTCAGATACAACTAGCTGGCCCTATTAGTCCCCATGACACCAGTGTGTACAAACTGCACTTTGACGAGGACGGCGACTTATGGACAGCTTCTGCCGACAAGACAGCTAAACAGCTTTCGCGAAACGACAACTGGCAAGCAGTATTGACGCTACAGCACCCAGATTTTGTTCGGGATGTGGCAACGCATGACGATTATGGCTGGGTCTTGACCGCATGCAGAGACGAGGAAGTTCGTGTGTGGTTCAAGGCCACGGGCGACCTACATCATGTATTCAGTGGACATTACGAAGAGGTTACCGGTCTGTCGATATCAAACGATTTGCTTATCAGCGTAAGCATCGATGGGACACTGCGGAGGTGGAGCCTCGCACCAGCAGACCTCCAGAAAGCGGTGGACGAAATGAGAAATCCCCAATTGCTTGAAGATGAACCGGAGCCCAAAGTCGATCTCTCCATGCTTACAGAGGAAGAAGAGGCAGAGTTGCGGGCACTGATGGAGTCTGAAGAACAAGAGATTTTGGAAAAGATGGCGCTGGACGAGCAGTGACGGGATATGATCGTACGAAGTATTCCGTACCACTACTCGTCGAAGTCTGATTGTGGATCTGGGCCAGGCTCTCCTGATTCCTTATCAGCAAGAATCGATAGTGCGCTGAATCCGCCTAAATGCCCCAGATTAGATAAGCATCTTGATATCGAAATCCAGGCGTCCCATTGGTTGCCATGCCACCTCCCGCGCCCTTGCAAATTGCGATTCTACGCTCGTGCTTCTTTTTTCGGCGCAGAGAAAACTTTGCAGCAACGTAAGCAACGTCTGTCTTCCTTCATCGACTTATCAAGAGCTATTACAACGTTGTCTGACCAAAGATTGTCGCTATCTCAATCTCCCTCATTTAGCCGGCCATTTCCGGTTGACAGTGGCAAACCTTTTGCACAGAGCCTTGCGGAGAAGCCGTCCCCACGTGCTCAGCGACGGTCCTTCTGAAATTTTCAACTCAGAGCCTCGATAGTATTGCCTGAACAGCATATTGACTCGGACGGCATCTTCCTCGAAGCGCGCGAAAAGGTGCGACACTGGTATCTCTTTTTCATAGAATCTTCCCACCGTTACAGCACATTGCCAGCCTCGATGGTGAAAGAGGAACCCACTCTTTCGCTTCAAAATGCCCTGGCAAACAGCTCGTCGCCCTATGTGAGTACAGCCATGCGCGGAAACCACTTCAGTACTGATTCCATTTCCAGCTACGGGCTCACAAGGATAATCCCGTAGCATGGCAAGAATGGTCCGACCAGACCATCGCCTTGGCCAAGCAATATCAACGTCTGATCTTCCTAAGTATCGGCTACAATGCATGCCACTGTGAGGAACCCCCTGAATTCATCTTGCACGACCTAACATAGACCAAAAGGGTGTCATGTCATGGAACGCGAGTCATTCAGCACTCCCGAAGTTGCCGAAATACTCAACAAATCTTTCATACCCATCAAGCTTGACAGAGAATCTCGGCCCGATCTCGACGATATTTACATGAACTATGTCACTGCAACCACAGGCTCTGGTGGCTGGCCATTGAATGTCTTCTTGACTCCCGATCTGAAGCCTGTCTTTGGCGGGACATACTGGCCCGGTCCTGCTCCGATGACCAACATGAAGCAGGCAAGCACGCATGATGAACCTCCAGTCAGCTTTCTCGATATCCTGCACAAAATGCAAGATGTCTGGTCGACGCAACGAGAGAAGTGCTTACAATCCTCTGCTGACATCACGAACCAATTGCGGGCTTTCGCTGCCGAAGGCATCCATTCGCACTCAAATAACGTCCAGAGCCCGGGTGCCGGAGCCGGCACGACGGAAGCTTCAGAGCCACTAGAACTCGACCTCCTCGACGATGCCCTGGATCACTTCATTACCCGTTATGATCCTGTCAACGGAGGCTTTATCGCATCTCCCCTCGCTCCTAAATTTCCGACTCCCTCCAACCTCCAATTCCTCCTCCGCATAGGCGCTGCCATCGCTCAGCCCTCTACACACACACGTTTTGGCTTCTTCAGCCCTGTCCCAGGAATACTTGGCCAAGACTCCTGCCTAACAGCGGCTTCAATGTCTCTGCACACTCTCCTCGCTATGGCTCGGTCCGCTCTACGCGATCACCTCGGGTACGGGTTTCACCGCTACAGTGTCACACCGGACTGGAATCTTCCCCACTTCGAAAAAATGATGTGTGACAATGCACAATTACTCGCCTGCTATTGCGATGCGTGGGCATTAGGTCGCGATCCTGAAATCCTTGGCACCATCTACAACCTCGTCGAGTACTTCACGAACCCAGACTCACCCATCGTTCGATCCGAAGGTGGCTGGTACGCAAGTGAAGACGCCGACTCCCGATCATCGCCCTCAAACCTTGCCAATGGCGCCGCAGACGAGAAGAGAGAAGGCGCATACTACGTATGGACATTAAAAGAGCTGCAGACGGTTCTCGGCGAACGTGATGCATCTGTCGTGGCACGCCATTTCGGCGTCAAAGATCACGGAAACGTCCCAGCCGAACACGACATGCACGATGAATTCCTCTCCCAGAACGTCCTGCACATTCAAGCCACACCGTCCGTACTCGCCAAAGAGTTCGGCCTTGCAGAAGACGAGATTGTCCGCATCATCAAGTCTGGCCGTGCGAAACTCCTCGAGCGCCGCAAAACCAAGCGAGAACAGCCAGAGGTCGACACCAAGGTCATCGCGTCATGGAACGGACTTGCAATCGCCGCTCTGGCCAAGGCATCTAACACTCTCGCCACCATCGACAAAACCCGTGCACGAGCCTGTCAAGAAGCCGCCGAGAAAGCCGCAATCTACATCCGCAGGACCTTGTACGACGATACAACGGGTAGACTTTCCCGAACGCCAGAATCCACCATCGCCTTCGTCGACGACTACGCGTATATGGTGCACGCAAACATTGTCCTGTACGACCTCACCCTGTCTCAACCATACCTCGACTGGGCAGTGAAACTGCAAGAGTACCTCGACGAACACTTCGCGTCAACGACTGGTGGATACTTCCAAGCGGAGCAATCGTCGCAGCAGATCATCCGCTTGAAGCCAGGAACGGACAGTTCGCTCCCTTCTCCAAATGGCACCATCTGCATAAATCTGCTGTACCTGTCGTCGTACCGGCTAGAAAAGCAGACCGAGTACATTGGCAAGGCGCGGGCTATACTCGACGCCTTTGCCGTGGAGATCATTCAGCACCCGTTCTTGTATGTCAGTCTCCTTTCGGGCATGGTGATGGAGCAGGTCGGCGTCAAGACGCTGGTGGTGCCGATGACGACGCGCGACAGCCAACTAAGACGACTTAGGGGTTGGGGTAGGACGGTCGTCAGGGATCTAGTTCCCGATGTCATGATTTGTACGAGGGAGGGCGTCTGTCGTCCATTGAAGCAGAGTGATCTGGAGGACGTCGATGAGGCGGAGGAGGCTGCCGCTTGAAATGCTGAAGTGCGAGAAGATAGCATCTGGAAGGACGCTGGCCAGAATGGTTATGCTGGAAAAGGGGGGAAACAGCATGTCAGACGTCGAGCAGGAATACAGCTGTTACCGATGGGGAGTGCTTCCGCTTTATGATGGGATGAGTTCAAGATGTGGCTGGCCTGAGCATGGGAGGTAGTCTAGGAGTTTCAGTCTTTATGGGTTGGAAGTACTTCGTGAGTATCGTGGTCATTGTGCCCTTTGCTGGCATGATGTGCGCTACTCGCAACGTCGGTCTAATCATACAATTGCAACGATGCCTTTTTCAACTGCATCAAAGTCCACCTTCTCGTTCCAGCTTGCGGAGCTCCCAACGCACAATGGCCCCCAAGATCCTCTTTCTCTCTGGTGACGAGCACCGGCGCGGATGGCCATCTGGTGTCTCCATGGCAGCGATAGCCTCCCGAGCTCTCATCTCGAGGATGGCGTCCTCGGCGCGGTCTTGGTAGGTGGTGGTGGTGGAGGTCGACTGCTGGGATGATTTGCGAGGTGCAGACATGGTCACAATGGACGATTGTCCGAGGTGGTGATCTATTTCCCAGGAGGTTGATTAGTTTTTGAGAAACGACAGCCTCTGTGTGACTGTACAACTTACTCTTTGATGTTTGAAGGTGTTACTCCTTGTGTGCAGTGTCTTGTGCTAAAGTGCTCGGTGTCAATGCTGGAGCAAAGAGTAGTCCTGCAAATCAACGACCTGGCAAAGAGAATTTGTTTGTGTATGCAAAGAATATTGTGCTGAACAGTGAACAGTTCTGTAACTGTGGCATCGTAATGGCGACGGCTTCAAAATCAACAAACGTGTGCCAGCCGCTCAACCATCATGCCAAGCTGGTATGCTGCCATTGCAACAGTTCAGGGCTTGACGTGATGGCCGTACATGCGTGCCTGAAAGCAATTGAAACGATTCCAGACGGTCCCATGTCAAGCAGCTCGCAGACAACTAACATCCTCAAGATCTGGTGAACAAGCGTGGACCCCTTTTCTGCTCTGTGGAGGGACCGTCGCTCGCTAGCAAGATGCTGGGAGACATCACTGCCCCTTCAAAGCATTGAGAAGGGGGCACAGAGGCTGGGTGATGCTAGACCATCACTTCAGAGCCTGTAAGTCTCCTACCAGCGCAAACGCTGCAGCGAAATCTCATCAGATAAGCTCGATATCGACCAGGCGAGAGGCTGAGCCATGTTCCCAAAGAACCTCACATATGTGGGCTCTGCTCTTGCTCTAGAGTCGTGCTTCTCCCAATGGCAGAGAGACCGCGGCTGTCGCAGTTATAGCGTTATTGGGTGACATTGTGAGTAAGATCAGGAGTCTTTCTTGGGGGACATTAAGCCTCTAATAGAAGGTCCTTGTCTTCCAGGAACGACTATGTTTACACAATAATGCCAAACGGCGAAAGGAAGCAAGGGAGTTGGTGGTTGATGTCAAAAAGGAAGGAAGACCGAGCGGTCGTCGGCGTGGAAAGACGCCGACAACACCGATGCCGATGTCGACGATATCATGCATTTATTTCTAACTTTTCCATCCTTTCCCATCCTCCGCTGTTTGTTTTAATATCAGTACGACACAGCTACGACACAGACCAATGCTGGCTTTGCCGTAACATGCATCAACCTCACATTCACCAGGCTCTGAAGGAACTTCCTAGGTAGGTCACACCGCCCGAAGAGTTTGCAGCCATTGCCAGCTGCTTTCTCCCGTACAAGGTGGATCAAGTCATTCCTTTGTCCTCAGTTCCTCTGGTGTATCGGGCTGGTTGTCCCATCTGCCCTGCTTGAAAGCCTCTACAGCCTTCAAGTTCTCCCAAACCTCCCATACACGCGGGAATTCACCTTCCACATCCACTCCAAACCTCAATGCACCATCAATAGCTGGTGCAAGCGCACAATCAGCCAGGGTCAATCGGTCGCCCACACTGTATTTTCCAGAGTATTTTTTAGCGAGTCTCTCATACGCTTTGAAACCCAGAGTCATGAAGTGCTGCTGCCACACTTTGGCTTCGACATTGAGTGGTTTGACAAAACTCAATACTCTGAGATTGGTGACAGGTTGAATATCGCATGACACAATGTCCACCAGTTCGCGAACCTTTGCTCTGGCGGCTGGGTCCTCTGGTGGTGGGAGTAGGCTGGGTAAGTCCGGCCTTGACTCTTCGAAATACTCAAGGATGGCAATTGACTGGCGGATTTTCACCACCTCTTGGCCGGACTGTGCGTCCGTGACAATGAGCGTTGGAACCGACTCACTCGGGTTCAGTGACGTGTATTCTGCTGCATTCTGTTCGCCCTTTACCAGATGAATGTACTTGTACTCCAATGGAATTCCCTTGAAGAGCGCTGCAATGCGGACCCGAGCGGAGCAGGAGGAGCGGAAATACGTGTAAAGAGTATATTTATATTTGTCCGCCATGGTGGCCGTGATCAAGCATATCTTTGGTTGTCTCCGTGTGAAAGGATCAGCAACTGCCTTGCTCCGCACTTTGTTATATGCATCGCCCTTGTGCGGAATGCGTTAGCGGGGAGGCGGAGCATGCGGAGGCGATTCCGAAGGGTTACCGTGGATCAGCAACAAGGGAACCGACCAAGGCCCGAACAACAGGGCTCTTACTTAGCCTCTACTGATTGCCCCTGTTCGGGCAGATTCATTCAGCAGTATTTGCGTCTGTAGGAAAATACTTCCTCGAGTCATAACAACTGCTCTTTTGGCCCCAACTTGGCTCTCGCTTGATCGGACACATACAATGTTGGCTTGAACACATACAAGGCGAGAGACTGCTATTCAATAGATGAAAGAGGTTCTTGAAAGCGTGTCCACAAAGAGAGGAGATCGGAGATTTGCTGCTAGCAGATTCCGCGGCACTTCCTACTTTCCAAAGTACATTCGTGCCCGGCATGGTAAGTGCCAATTGTCCCAGAGAACGACTGCAAGATTTCGTGGTCCGAGCCTTGATTGCTTTGAAGCATGCATTCGCATCGCCACAACCTTGCATCACGAGTCGACTTCCGATATTAGATCGTGCAACGACTGGTTTACTTCTTCCTTTGAAACAATGTGCGGATAATGACCTTGACTTTGGACCACCTTGACCGTCAATCGCGGCGCATGAGGTGCCATCGCCCCTTCGAGAAATCCAGGCAAGCTTGCCTTGTCCGGCTTGGAGTCAATTGCCATGACGGGAACGTCGATTTTGATGGCCAACTTCCCCGCGGCAATGTCAGCCTTCTCGCCCTCTTCACTCAAGTTCTCAGTCATTGCCCGATACCAGTTGGTCGGTCCGTGGAATCCCCCGTCGCGAAAGGCACGCAACCACGCTGCACTGTCTTCTGAGTCCAGCAGAGTCTGATTGTCGTTTCTATCGGCCGTGAGCCAAGCTTCGCACCGTCCAGGGGGGTAGAAGTTATCTGCCTGAACATCCACGTCTCTGTGGTATGTGAGAGACTGAAATGAGGCGATCTATCATGGCCTGTCAGTCCAGTGTGCAACATCATGGATTGGAGAACATCAAAAATGACGACTCACATGTTGCTCAATGAGCTGTGGGGAGCGATCCGAGGCAAGGAATCGTATATATGCAAACTTTTCGAATCCAATCATACCTTTGGTCAACTTATTCACGGCTTCAAGGTCGAAGTGGCTTGCAGGAGGGTTGTAGGGAGTTGATATGGACGTTAGGCTCAACAACCTGGCTGGGTGATAGTTGTACAGCCTGGACAATAGAGCACTTCCAGTATCGTGACCGACGCCATGGAAGCGATCAATCCTCTCATGATCGATGATGCCCATGATATCTTCGACCAAGACTGGCATACAGTAGTCCGAGACAGATTCTGGCTTGGATGTTCCGCCATACCCAAGCAGGTCAGGCGCTATCACACCGTAATCATGATCCGCGAAGTACTTGATCTGATGTCGCCAGCCAAAAGCAATAGCAGGGAAGCCATGGAAGAAAACGATAGTGCTTTTGATGGGAGAAGTCGCCTCCACGCGGATATAGTCGTATGTATGGCCTGTCGAGGCCACAGTAAATGTCTTTCTAGGGAACTCAGCCATCTTTCTGGCAATGAGTTGCGTTCGTAGTTGTCTCTTGGATTGAGGACGGAAGCTGGTCAGAGAAATGTAACACCATTGTAGGTGCACACACGCCCACAACACCGTGGGCGTCGAAACTCTCCGGCTGGCATACTACGCGGAGAGTTTCGACGCTTTGAGGCAGTGGAGATCAATAAGGCATGACCCAGGTGCCATGGCAGCCTTGATTACCAATACATCAACGCCATATTGCTCCAGAAATGAGTGGCAGCCTTTTTTCAGGTGAAGACGGATCGGCTTCCGCGTAGGTATACCTACCTACTGTAGGTAGGTATATACGATCCTTTTAAATCCTGGATTCCTGGGGCGTCTGCGGCAGAGATTACCGGTAATTTAAGGTAATTGTGCGGGTATGCGGGGGAGGGGCCGGGACAACTCCGGGTCTTGTCAACAAGTTTCCGTCATCAAGATGGACTTTAATTTCTAGACTGCATTACCTCTAAATGTTGCTGCAGAAGACTTTCCTGCCGACCGTCGTTCTACTTCTTGGGGCTGCACAACGTCTTCCTTGATTTGGTTTTCCAGTCCCTAACCCCTGCCTCTCATGTCGTCTCCACGTGAGGTCCGGATCGGGTACGTGCCAGAGCACTACCTCCTCCCTCTGCATTTATGCAAGAAGCACGACCTCTTCCCTTCCTCAATCAAGATCACCCTCATCCCATTTCCTTCCGGTACGGGCCATATGATTACATCGCTGCGTTCCAACGAGATCGACCTTGCCATCGGCCTGACTGAGGGATGGGTCGCAGGCTTGCTGAATGCCGACAACTATAAAAAGTCTGGGAAGGAGAAGGGCTACTCGATAGTTGGATCATGGGTGTCTACACCGCTGCGCTGGGCTATTGTCACTGGCCGCAACCGAACTGACATCAACAATGTGAATGACCTCAGGCAGCATCGCCGCGTCGCAGTTAGTAGGCTGGGTAGTGGCAGTCATGTTATGGCATTCGTACTGGCGCAGCAGGAAGGCTGGCTCCATCAAACAAAGACCTCTACTTTAGAGGGGCTAACGATCGCACCGCTGGGGCCATTCAAGGACTTGCGGGACGGGGTCACGAGCTCCACAGCTGATTATTTCATGTGGGAGCATTTTACGACGAAGCCGTATTTCCATGGTGAAGACACGCCCTTGAAAAAGATCGGTGAGATATACACACCCTGGCCAAGCTGGCATATCGCTGCATCGCGGTCGACGTTTCCAGATCCAGAGTCAGATAAGACACTTAAAGAGATATTTGAGGCCTTTGACAAAGGAGTGAAGAGCTTCAACGAGGACACTAGTGCTGCAATCAAGATGCTGGGCACCGGAGAGGCGCAGTGCAACTACTCTGAAGAGGATGGGAGGGAATGGTTGAAGGACGTGAAATTTGTCGAAAAGACGAGAGGAGTGGACCCAGGAGTGATGAGTGGAGTGGTTGATGTGTTGAAGGCAGCGAGTGTCATTAGCACTGATGTTGTGGTGAGGGATGGAGATGGAGTCGTAGGGATATCGAGGTGAGATGTAATCGTCCTTATGCATCGGTTCAGCGCAGACACCACCTAGTTTTCAAATATAGGTCTATTTATGCTCGCACGAGAATTCGCACGAGGAATGGTCGTTATTACTCTGGTAGTTGCATAAATCAAGCCTAGCCTAAGGTAAAGATCGGATGCAGGGACGCACTGGGAACTTCCGGGTTATCCCTACAAGCCCTATAAGTGCAGGGACCAAGGAAAAAGGCTGTTACTTAATCCGAGCAGGTCTTGGGGCCTGCACTTGGCTGACTAAGTAAACCTCTTTCTCTCTGTGCTTCAAACCGACTTCAATCTCTCTCCTTCGCATCGCGCCTCACGTTTCACGGCAGTTAAAACACTCACAACAGCATCGTTCGCCTTTACCCAGCAACACCATATCGCCTCCCGCAAGACCTCTCCGTCCGTTATAGATCAATTAGCCACGCAATCTCGCCTCTCACGGCGTCAGCTCGGGTCATTCAGCCCTTCTCACCATGCTGACGCTTCCCTTTCTATCTCGATAAGGTAGACTCTGATTTCTCGGTCGAGGCCATACACCTGGTTCCTCAATATGACACCCAGCACGAGCAATCCATCCCCCAGTGTAGGTCATGCTACTCCGCCAGCTGTTCCCCCAGCCACCACTGCAACAACTACGACTAATGGCTCCGAGAGCAACACTCCCGAAGAGAGACCGACACATACTTCAGAGATAGGCACCCTCAAAAAGCTTCCCAATCACGGCACTGCCTGGCTAGGGAGTTCTTCAGGTGTCTACTTTGTCAATACCGTCCGTCGCGCATTCTCTGCCGCCTTTGCTTCATCCAACCTCGCCGGGCCCAATGCAGTCCCAGCCAGCGAAGACATTCTCACCGGCGAAGATGCCGAGGGCCGGTCATACAATGGTCCAGTACATGAAGGACCAAGTGAGACCGACTCGTTTCCTCAATTACTAGCCTCCACTTTCGGAAAACCTCCACAAAGGAAGATCGCGTTTGAACTGGTCACCTCGTTTTTCCGCTTGTGGCATCCTCTATTTCCCTTCCTCCATGGTCCTACTTTTCTGAAAGACATGGAGACAATATACCAACAACAGCGACGACCGTCCAAGCCGACCAAAGAAAATCCCACCCCTACCGACCTACGGAAACTCCTCACCTTCCAGCTTATAATAAACATCGCCTCGCTAGACCGAAGCGATATTCTTCTTCCCATGGAATCTCGCATCAAGTCAATCGGTGATGTCAGTCGTGTTGCCGGCTGTCTTGCCCTTTCTCATGATATCACCAACATTCAAGCTATCCTGGCCGCAGAACTGTACCTGTGTGCGACCTTAGCTATCCGCCAAGCTAGTACTGTTGCTGGGATCCTTATAAAGCTGATACACCATGCCGGCCTACATCGCTGCCCGCTACGGTATGCCCAACTCTCTCTAGAGGAATGTGAAATCCGAAAGCGGATCTTCTGGTCAGCTTATGCTCTAGACCGGCACTGCAACCTAAGTTTGGGCGATCCCAACATAATCCAAGACGATGATATCGACGTCTGCCTGTCTGGGCCTGAACTACATAAAGCTGTTGTGCAGCAGACGGTGCCTCAGCCAGATGGCGACTGCGGAAACTCGATGCCACCACCTCGAGCGGTACCGGATGACCCACGTGTAGCTCAACAAAACAGCGATGGACCCGAAGCAAGGGAGAAGCGATTGCGAGAAGCCGCATTGACTGCCTACGTACAATGGGCC
Source organism: Exophiala sp. CCFEE 6388 (assembly GCA_035928005.1). Lineage (NCBI taxonomy): Eukaryota > Fungi > Ascomycota > Eurotiomycetes > Chaetothyriales > Herpotrichiellaceae > Exophiala > Exophiala sp. CCFEE 6388. The sequence continues at coordinate 721,348 of JAVRRU010000012.1, forward strand.
AAGCTGACCGGGCAAATCATTGAGGTCTTCCACAAGAGCATCAATCATCGTTTTCCCAAACATGAACAAATACTGAGACTAACGAGCGACATCGAGACCTGGTGGAACGATCTGCCCGGTTTTCTTACTGGGGAGAGCGATCACTCCGGTCCTGATGCCGAATCTATCGAAAACAGCGGCGCCACGAACAAACAGACGTCTTCATCCTCGAACCCACCCTCCTTTCTCCCTCCGCAGCAACACTTGTCGAGCTTCTTCAAAGTCCTCTACCATCGGTTACTTCTCCTGGTCAATCGGCCGAGACTGTCTCTCGACCAGTCCACACCAGAATTTCAACACGGCTTGCAAGTCTGCATTCGAGCCTCTCGCGGCATTGTGGCAGGCCTCAAGTCTCACAGAAGTCATGGGCAATCAATGTTTCTACCGGGCTTGCTCTCTGCAGTCTGGATGTCAGGTCTCATTATTGCCTTTGCTTGCCAACTGGGCAAATACGCCAAAGCCCGCGCCTTGTCCGACGTACAAACTTGTTTGAGCCTTCTTGAGAGTATGAACATCAGATGGTACACTGTACAAAATTGCCACAAAGTCCTGAACTTGTTGCTGGTGAACATTCAGTCAAGGAAAGCCTCGATCAACGGGTTTCTCACAGTACCAAAACCTGAGCAGTCGCCACAGAGCAATCCACCAGAGCTCGATCAAGCGCAACAACCTGCTAGGAAACGCCAACGCACCGGCCACGAAGATGCCAGTCCACGCAAGTCATCCATGACCGAGTCTGCGAGCAGTTCGCCTGTGCACCCGCAATTGTCCAACTCGGGCCATACTCGCCTAAAACACCAGCAATCCTCCACATCCGGCAATACACCAAATTGGCCGACGTCCATGAGTTATGATACGGCAAATCCTTCGACCTTGAATAACCAGGGAGGCTCTGTGCCAAACTTTGACTTTTCAAACTGGGACAGAGGCCAGCCGACCACGCAGCCACAGATCGATGCGGGCCTTGGCAGCGCCATCTATGCGACTCCGCAAGACCTGGCATTTGCCCAGTCCACTATGAACATGAATCTCCCTGGCAACAACAATGCCGGCATGACAAGCGATGCCAACAATGGCGGTAATATGCAGGAGTATTCAGATCCTATGTTTTGGGGCAATATGGATTATAATGTCGCCGATATCTTCGGGTCGGCGACCTGGGAAAATATGACTGGCCCGTTTGCTCCAGGTGGAGGAATGAATGGAGGGTGGGAGATGTGAGCCTTTTAGCATTTTGAGATGGTTGTTGGTATTGGAGTAGGATCTCCGATTGATCTGGTCGGGCTGTATATAGAGCGGGAAAAGCGCTTCTATGAGTTGGCTTTGTCATTTGTGGTCTCTCCAAGCCCGGTGTTGGCGGTGAATGGATGAGAGGGTGCGGCCTTATGTACGCGCTGATCGAATGTGTACGTGATAGTCATGAGAGTGGATCTTGACTTCGGATGTAAAGTTGTCGTGATGGCGTTGCCGCTCGTGACTGCTAGCCCCTCAGACATATTCACCAGAACAGTCGTCTCTGCATGTCGTTTGCGAACAGCCCCGTATCGACCTCCATCAACCCACTCTGCATGTCCATGCCGGTATTGGCACTCATGCCTGAGTTCACATCATGCAAGCCGTTGTTGAGCGATTGCGACTGCGCCCATGATGAGTCCGCGAAGCTTTGGAGGAGTAGAGCCTCAGCACCAATGCCGACGCCCTGCGGTGTCGACGTGTTCGAACCTGTGCCCGAAAAGAGCGACATCGACTGCCAATTCTGCTGTGAAGATTGAGGCTGAGAAGTAGGTGGTTGGTGGGAATTGGAGGCTGTCGTCACCGTTGGCCGAGAATGAGAATGTTGAGGGACATTGACCGGGGTACTGGTCTCGCTGCGGTACGGGTCATTGCTCAGTGATGGGAAGGCGGCTGACGACGAGCGCGCGTGGTTGTGACTCGAGAATTCTACTGAGCCGGCGCGTGAGTGACTCTTAGAATCAGGCATGAAGTTTTGATGTAGAACTGATTGCGAAAATGGTTCCTCCGCCGTCAAGGAGGTGCGTAGAGAAGGCGGATTCGGTCCTGAAGAGTGTACTGCACAATCTTGTTGCCATTTGCGGATATTCTCGGCCGTGTCGAGAGGGAAGGCTTCCCAGTACTCAATGCCGGTTTTCTTATTGAGTGTCGGCGGGCTACTTCTGACGTTTCGTGGGCCAGGTGATTGCGAGTCTCTGGATTTCAGACCCGTGATATTTGCGGATGATGCCGTAGAAGTTAACGTTTCCGCAGCAGAGTTAAGTTGCTCGGTGGTAACGACCGGTAGGAGAGCGAGGATGAGGGATTCAGCTTCGTGTAGACGATGCTCGAGACCTTCTATGTAGCCTTTTGCAGGACCTCGCTTTCTTTGCTCCGGCCATGTACACTGTATGGCTGCAGCTTGACACTGCAAGCACCCTGATCTATCACCACTGCACTTTTGCTTCTTCGTGCGGCACCCATTACAAGCGCCGCTTATTCTGGAAGGCATTTTTCAGAAGTGTGGTGGACAAAACCGAGTGTCGATGATGCCTGGTGTCAAACTGGTTGGGGGTGATTGCGGTGGTTGTGCAATTGCCGATGCCTCCAGAAACGATGAATTCTGCTGAGGATAGTGTCGATGTTGAGGTCAATGTGGTTTTTTGATCCGTTGTATAGGGGGTTTATGCAAACTCCCGGAGAGCTGCGGCAGTATGTCAACAGTCCGAATGCGTAAATGTGTCGACGAATGGTAAAGCCAGATGAGGGATCTTGAGAGGAGATAGTCTGACTAAGCCGGCCTCGCTAAGCCGTGATATGGGCTGATCCGGACAGACGAAGAGAGTGAACGTTGAAAGAATTGGTGGTCTCGAGCGTGCCGCCCGCCTGAATCTTGTATCTTTTGCTGTCACGGTCGGTAGTTGTCGATTCGAAACGCGTGTCGAGATTACGACCATCAACAATGGAATCGGGAGATCTCCGTTGGCAGTATGTCACTGCGTTGTCGCGATTGCAGCCTATACTCAAGAGGGCTAATTGCAGGAGTTTTCACTTAGGGGTCTGTTGTGCTGTGGGGATTGCCGTGTACGGCCAGCTTGAGAAGGATCAGTGTCGTTCGCGATGTAAGCTGTTTCCGCAGTCTCCATGTCAAGCCCAGACCATGGTTGGGTAGACGTTGATTTATATACCTGAAGATTCGCGATGCTGCTTTAGCCCAGTAGTCTTCATGGTCAGGGAAGTCTGTAGTCGCAAAATACCGCTGGTGACTGAGCGTCCGGGCAATTGTTTTGAGAGCAGGCCTTGGAAGCTACTGTAGGTTCGTGACAGTAGGATCTGCGTAGAAGTGTAGAACCTGCGGCCGGCATCAGAGATCCGAAGACGTCATGTCTCTGTCCTGCAAGCCGCACGCCCGTGTGAAACCAACTGATTAAGATGGAACGGGATATGCGGGAAATAGTACTCGGTGTTGGTACGGAGTAAGTTGATGCTGAGTTAGTCGGTCTTGTGATAGGTATGTTTCGTGCTGCAAGACAGGGCTGCCAGTGAAAAAGGAGCGTCACAGATGCTGAGTCAAGACGCAAGGCTACCAGGAACAGTTTAGAAACAACGAGTTATGATGAGAGCAGTGAATGAGACAAGATCCTGCTCGCATAGATGAAATTGGAGGCCGGTAAAATATTCAAGCGGGGTTTCTGGGGACGGAAAGTCACATCAGGTACTTAGTCACCAAGTTACAGCCGAGTGGTTGCCGGCTGCATCTACCATCACAATAATCGCTCAAAACACATAATTAACGCGTCAAGATATGCTATTGCTATTAAGTTACACTAATCATGCTCTCTGAAAAGCATGCTGCTGCCATATACTTGAGTACGTTTAAACAAGACCTCGGTGCAAAGATAATGGTAAGCGTGTTCTGTCACCCACGCATTTTGGACCCCATACTCCTTGCCTGCAGTACCCAGTTGGAACAACGAAGCATGATCAATGAACTGGCACCCCGCTCGAGCGTCCGATTCAAAGTCATAAACAAACATCACCGGAAGCACCTCTCGCACAATGTTTTAATTGTTGCAATCCCAACGCCGGCGACCTTCATTTTCTGATAGCCCTGGACACATAACAAAACGCCCTCTGTCAACTCCAATTGTTTTCCATAGCCCAACACCTCAGAATATCCGACTTCCCATGTTCGCCTTTTACCGTCCCATACATCGCTCGTCATGAGGGCCTGAAATCAAGTATGGGGCCAGAGGCTGAATAGCGACATCTGAGACGAAGCCTCTAGACGCGTCCCAATTTTGAAGGCGTTGAGTCGCAGGCAGTGGTCCGCAAGGGTTTCGTCAAAGTACTGCCAATTCGTCCTTGTTTGAGATATAGATGATTGTCACTTCGAAGCTGTCGGATGATTATTGGTGATGAGAACCTTTCGCGCGCTCTCAGATCTTTGGAGCGTGTGGAGGAATGAGCAAGTTGTACACGTTCCAAAAGATTGTTCGAATGTGCCGATTGCCAGTTTTTCGGTAGAATTTCCAACGCATCTGAGCTGGTCGCAAGCAGGCGCAAACCTGGTGGATGACCGAATTCAGACAAATATCTCTGATGTTCGCGTTTTGTTGTTGGTCCAGGTAATGCTTTGTCGGTGTCAAGAGGTACTTAACTTGATATCGCTGACTTCTGAAAGATGCCAAATGCCCTCAGCAGACGACGCACAGCCAAACTAAGCATCACCAGATGTTGGATTGACGTTAAGCGAGAGAAACAGGGAAGTTGGAGATTGTGCCTGCTTTCCCCAGACTAGACTGAACTATTGCGTGCCTTGCACCGCCACAGGGCAGCCACAGTGTGACGTTGCCCACGTTCATTGGCCGCCGAAACGTTGAAGCGGACGATATGAGATGCTTAAGCCTTATAAGCACTCGGCAAGCAAGGCACAAGCAAAGCACAAGCCACAACATCTGACGTTTGTTGACGCCATTCCCGAAGTATTGGTTTCGATGGGCCATTAGAAAATGATCCAGGGTGGTATTTTTATCTGCACCAAAAGAACATGTTGCTGGGTAAGGGCGAGGATGAGTGTTGCGCCTCATGCTTGTCCTCGTTCTCACTCTCAGGAAGGAGATAATCCCGGGTTCTCTCAACACCAAACCTGTGGCTGATGCTTGGTGTATCGTCCACTAGGTTTTGAGCACACGGCTTGGTGCTCGACCTGTGTGCGGCCTTGTATGTGGTTTGATCCTCGACGTGTATCAACCAAACATCCCGGGTTTAGCTGTTGTGCTCATGGGAATGTCCGCACCAGCGGGTCCTCGTCCGTACATGTAGAACTGCAAACCAAGGTAGGAATCGCAGAAGGCTTGGAAGATCCCGCAGAGTCGGAATGGCCAAGGTATAAACTCCTTGCTCAGGAAGAAATAGCTCATCTTCATCGCATCGCCCGCCAACCAATTGATGATCACAGAAAGTCGGAACCCTTTGCAAGATCTTGCCTGGTGATTCTTCACAATTTGTGGGATAGGTAATATGGCCTCCACTGCAAGCCCAACATATCCAAGGAGCGCGATGTACGCGGGAGATCTCGACAGAAAAGGGAGAAAGACATGGACGATGAGTAGTCCTCCGGCCAGATATGACAGGAACTGAAAGTAACTACGCATTGTCAGCTTATCGCAGTCTGCCAGATCGCGTCCAATGCATGAACCTACGGCTTCGCACTGCTCCATTGCCAGAAGTCGTAAGGGCGTCGACCTGACAGCAAATCCTTCAACCCGTTTTCTGCGCTGTATCCATGAAATGGTGTGTGTTGCAACCCATCTCTTGCTCCTGTAGGAGCCCGGTTATCCAAGGCTACCTTGAGTAGTACGGACTGCACCACAATCATCAACGAGGCTTGTGCCAATAGGGCTTTGTCGTAATAAGCGCCGAACCAGTAGAATACTCTGCGTTCCGTGTCAGCCTTCTATTAATCTTATACACTCAAGAAGAGCAGCGCATACTTGAGGATAGATGCCACTAGCATAATCAGGGGTATGTCGAGAGAGAAGCCATCGCTCGTCTTCTTCCGATGGATCGAGAATATTTGATCGGCATAGGATGTGATGGGCGACAGAATCAGACTGCACACCTTTGTCAGTACTGTCGAACGTGGGAGTTGCTTGCATGACTTACAAGACAGGCGCAAAATAATCCACGACAACTGAGAGAAAGCCCAACATACTGACCAGCTGACCGCCGTAGCGCAGCACCTTGACTCGAGGGTGCTGTTGCAGTCTCGATAGGCTCAAGCGCTTCGTAGAGGGTGCTAGACTGCAGCCATGGTGTGGAATCTGGTCAAGAGCACGTCGATGAGCGAGCGCATGTGCCAAATCCTAGATTTCGATTGAGGATCTCCCGGAAACTATAAAGGGTGTGGAGAAGATTGAGCATGTAATTGGCGGACGCCCGCGCCCAATCCGCAGTCTCCGACCTACCCCAGGGGCATATCTCGGCCCAGAGGCAAAGGAGCCTTGTAGACGGTACATGTTTTGTGCCTAGTTACAGTTGTGGAATCAAAGAGTCTGCGATCATAGACTCATCAGTCTCGTTGATATTCTCTATATAATCTTCATTTAATTGTACATTTCGCAATCCTACAACTCGCTTTTGTGGTCATGTCCCGGCGAGAACGAGATAGTCCAATCCTCGCCAATGCTTGTTCCAGGTCCTCTGATGACAGCCCAAGCAGCTTTTCCTCCTACCGCACCATGGTAAATCAATTCTGCTGAAGTAGAACCTTTGGCTCCTTCGGCCGTGACGGACACCTCGTCCAGTTTGGACCACTGCGCCGGTGCGCCCACCACTATGATCTTTTCAACTTTGACATCAATCATCGTCTTAAGATAGCTTGCGGTCTTTGCACCTTTGGTGGCCACGTCGGTGCTCTTCATCTGTCCGTTCTCTAGGGTAAATCTCCGATGAATGAATGCGCCCTGTTCATAATCGAAGGTTTCGCCGTCATCGGTGTATAGCGTTCCCTCTGCCTCGCCATTTTTGTTGAGTACCACGACGAGGGTATAGGGATCCCACTTCATCAATCCGGAGCTCTTCCTCGGTCGGTCTTTACGGGGGATGATATGTCCGCCTTGCATCAACAGAGGAATCTTGTCAAGGGGCGCAACGACTCTGTGAGTCTTGGAGCCACCGCTGTACATGGTGTAGTCGAAATAATCATAGTAGTTTTCGTTGTCAGAAAGATAAATATCGACACTCTCCGCACCTTCGGTTGTCACAGGTTTGGCCAGCAAGCCCGTTGATCCCAAATAGAACTGATCATCGAGCTCAAAGCCTTTCTCGTCCTCAGGGTGTACATAGTACTGGGACCGGACGATCGGGTAGCCATCTATCGAAGCTTCGTGGAATACGGTGTACCATGCAGGTAGCAACATGTAGCGCAACCGCAGAGCTTTAGTCATGATGCTGGTGTACGGCTCTCCTAACATGTATGGTTCGCGCCTGCGTGTGTCGATATGCGCATGGCCACGGAAGAACGGGTAGAATATACCCGCTTGGTACCATCGAGTTTGGAGCTCCTTGCTTGGGTTGCCGAAGAAACCACCCACGTCAGCTCCGGCAAAGGGAAAGCCACTTACTCCTTGGTTCAGAATCATGGGAATCGAGGCAACCAGGTGCTCCCAATTCGCCTGGTTGTCACCCGTCCACATGGCAGAAGTCCTTTGTGAGCCAGCGTAAAACGATCGTGTAAGCACAAATGGGCGGCGGACTTCCCCCTTCTTGCGCTCGAGCAACGCGTGATACGTGGCGTTGTGAAAAGACATACCGTTGATATTGTGCACATCGCGATGTTCCCAGTTGCCGTGATGAAGGTTGTCTCGAGGCATTGTAATCTCAGGGCCGTTGAAAACGGACGGTTCGTTCATATCGTTCCAGAGCCAGACATTATGCATTGTCCCCTTGAACCTGTCATAAGTAAACAAGGTCTTCCACCAAGCTCTTGCAGCAGGATTGAACGCGTCAATCCAATGCGAGCTTCCAGGCCAGCACCAGCCCTCGAAGATGTTGTTCTCCTTGTTCTTAACAGCCAAGTCCTTACTTTTCATCTCGTCGACGACAAAATATCCTGCCTTATTCTTAATGTGAGGGTCGATGATAGCCACAAGCTTTCGCTCGCTCTCATCTAATTGTTTTTCCATCGATATCGGGTCGGGAAAGTTGAGGGGATCCCAGGTAAAGTATTGCTTGTCGTCGGTATACTCGATGTCAAGCCAAATAACATCATACGGAATGTTGAATTTGTCAAATTTTCGATCGACATCTTTCACATCCTCATCGCTCACATAGTTCCACCTGCACTGGTGATAGCCAATTGAGAAGGCTGCTGGCAATTGAGTGTAGCCTGTCAGTTCGCCATAAGACTTTGCTAGCTCTTTGGGACTCTGTCCCAGCATAACGAACACGTCTAGCAGACCACTCTCTGACATCCAGTGGGTATGTGTGTCGACAATGCCACCAGTAAGACCAAGCGTGAGGGGGTTGGCGTCATGTGTCGACTTCACGATGTCCACCCAAGTTTCAGCGGCATTCAGCCAGAAAACGCCTACTGTAGAGTCCTTCTTGTGGGCTTGCATAAAAGGAATGGACCCATAGAGGGTCATCGGACTGTCAAGCTCGTACTCGAAGATGTCGCTGTTGTACATCCGATATGGCTGATCGTAATTGCCATCTCCGCCCCGTGTCTGTTTCAGAGACAACGGCCCAGCATGTTCTGCAAGTCCATATACATGACCATAACCAGGGAAGGCAATGTCCATAGCGACACTTTCAGGACCCTTGGGCTTCGAGTCAGTGTTGCCGCCGAATGTCTCCTCCCACCATGTGCTCTCGTCTTCTGTAGGGTTAACGACTTGTTGTTCGCTGTTGTTCGTATCGGCAGCAGGTCTGTCGATTTTTGGACGCCAATGCTCAACGTTCATGAACCCACGGCTGTTAAAGACGACCTGCTTGTCCTCACCAGACCAGAATTCCACCGCGAACGGGGTATGATGAATAAGAGCCTTGAACTCGTGATCGCGTCCCCATGACACCTCAGTCAGGTCTTTCGAAATCTTCTTCAGCGAGGCCGCCTTTTGAGCGTGGAGTCCAGCTCCGGTCAAAGCCCATGCTCCCGCTTCGTTGTATCTCTCCTTTCGAGCGATACTGCCATGGCGAAGCTCGATATCACCCTTCCTCCTCTTCTCTTCGTCGATTGTTACCCGGACGTTACCACGATCGAGGAACGCAACCGTCAATGGGAGCTTGATTGGCCCAGTTTCCTGAACAGTCTTAATTATGGATCCCTCCAGACGGCCATCCGTGAACTTGATTGATGCCGCATCCAGCTGGTAAGGGGAGGACTCGGGATTGCCTTGCTCTGTAATAGAATCTGCAAGTGCTCGGTTCCTCTTGCAGAAGCCGGACTGCTCGCAACGTTTGAAGTCATGGTGTTTGACCGTGACTATCTCGTGTCAGCACCTCACGCGAGGAATAGGCACATCGAAAGACTTACCTGCGGGAGAAACGAATAGTACCAGCAACAGAAACGACAGACAAGAAATTGTCCATGTGGACGCCCGCCGCGAAGATCGAGCCATTATCCCAAGCAGCAGTTCTGCAATTGTTCTGCTCAGGGCAGATCAGGAACTGCTGCACTGATGAAGACCAATGTGTCCTTTCTGCAGCCGTCCAAAATAATATGGGGTTGATAGTTACCACGCGGGAGTCCCCTGAGAAAGCGAGCCCGGCCCGGGATCCATTGATTGGCGGGCGCTGCACTCACTAAGCAGATACCCTGCATCACTCTAAACTGCGGCAACGGTGCCCCTCCAGCCCACTTCTAAAAAGCTGGCCTTTGGAAATATTTGTTCTCACAACTCCATTGACCGCAAGTGTTCTCTTCTACTCGCAGCCACTCCAAAGCACTTACCAACACTTGATCCAGTCGATTAATTGTTTTTCAAGATGTCTAACGAACAGACGTAAGTGTCATCTGTGAAAGGCTGTTGGTCTCTCTGACATGTTGTTGCCAGCTTCATTGCCGTCAAGCCCGATGGTGTCCAGGTACGGTGTCAATGTCCTGTGCAAGCTCCATGATGGTCTCAATCTGATGGTTTCTGCAGCGCGGACTCGTCGGCGACATCATCTCCCGATTCGAGAAGCGAGGGTGAGCAAAATTTGTGGTCCAAGACGATGTTCATAACTAAGCGGTGAAGATACAAATTGGTTGCGCTGAAGATGGTCTCTCCATCCAAGGAGCACCTTGAGAAGCACTACGAGGACCTCTCGGAGAAGCCTTTCTTCAAGGGTCTTGTCACCTGTATGGACGAAGCTTTTCTATGCATCTACGCCGCTGACAAGAACTCTAGACATGCTGAGCGGCCCAATCGTCGCTATGGTCTGGGAAGGCCGTGATGCTTGCAAGACCGGTCGCTGTGAGTTCATGCATTTCGTTCCCAATACACACAGGTCTAACTCGTATAGCCATCCTCGGCGCCACCAACCCTCTTGCCTCTGCCCCTGGCACCATCCGTGGTGACTACGCCATCGATGTCGGTCGCAACGTCTGCCACGGCTCGGACGGTGTCGAGAGCGCCAAGAAGGAGATTGCTTTGTGGTTCAAGCCTGAGGAGGTTCAGAGCTACAAGGCCGCTGCGTTCGACTGGATCTACGAGAAGCCATAAATGACCATAACACCATGATTGCCACGGCTCCTCGTGCAGGCTTGGTGTTGGAGGCGGCTTCGGTGTGACCTGCGGCCTGTTCAGCCATCTCGCGATGATCAATGATGTGCGGAAGCACAAAGATAGATTACCAGAATCCTTAACAGTCACGGACGCTCGTGCGCATTTCCCTTCATGTCCTGGGCTCCGTCCCTGCCTCGATTTCATGTGGTGTCTGCAATGATAGAATGCTCGTTTCATGCCTTTCTTGACCGAAATATAGATTGGGTAACATTGCGGAACGGTATGACTGCAGTCCTTGCAAACCATGGAGATGCCCAGACACTCACAAACAGGCGAACGGGTAGCAGTGCCTTGGTTATTGCATACGCCGTGGCGAACTCGATGACCAGCCTGGTACCGCCCTCTCCCTGATTGAACCATTTCGACATTTTCTGGCTTTCTGGTCTCCCTGCCTTCCCTTCTCGTGCTTTCTCTTCGACCTTAACTTCGTCCGCTTCGCTTATCCAACCTTTCTTCCTGAAATAACGCCCAAATCGTTCCACTCCTTCAGAAACCCAAGCTCCTCCAGCAAAATATGGCGGTAGCCAATGCCCGTAGTGGAAAGCACCGGCGAGACCGAACAGTGGGACGATCGCGGTCAATTCATGGAGAATAATAAAGGCCACGATGTGGGAGACAGGGGCATGTCGTATGTGCCTCACTGTAGGCTGGAGGAAGCGAGGTGTTCGTGCTATGAATCGATCAAGTCGACTCCTAACGGCGGCCTGCTCATCTGGTTTGGAAGCTTGTCGTCTTGCCTCTTCCATCTTCTGGGATAGCCAGCGCCGACCAGGTGGCTTTGGCAGCTGCAGCCTGGCACGAATAGACGACCATCTCATGACAGACCTTCTGTGCATTCACGGATGCCTGAATGAAACACAAATAAGGCTATTCAGTGATTGTCTCTATCACCGGGCGCGGAATCAAGAATCGCGGCTTGAAACCTTGTTTGTCATTGGCGAGGGGGCGCGTGGGGAAACAGCCTTATCTTCCGCTCCTTGCGTGATCGACCTTTCCTCATCTCTCAATCAGACATTCGTCCCTGTCTTCGCATTGGAAAGACATCAAATCACTCAGGGCAGACGTTACGACGCCAGCAATGTCTTGGGAGGACACGCAAGCTGGGTCTTTTGGCCTGTCCTTGGATGCGTCGTGGGATCATCAGGCTGCCACCATTGGAACCCTACACAGGTACCAGTGAACTTATTAGGACCTGGGATTCCCGTTCGTTGACACTGTCCTTCTTGTTGTCGTTCTTCTTCTGATTAGAAACTGGCGCACAACCATGGACATCATTCCTGCTGAATTGGTAGCACATCTTTGTCGCTTCCTTGACAAGCCGTCTCTGTGCAATGTGCGTCTTACCTGCAGAGCATTTGCTATCATCGCGGAAGAACGTCTTTTTCACGACTTGGAGTTTCGCCTGCATCCCAGCCATCACCGATTGTATCAGCTAGAACAATTGGCAGCGAATCTGTCGATTGCATCTCGGCTCAGTTGTATTTCCTTCGAGTCCGGCGTCCAGCTCGAATATGCGGACTATCGTTATTGGCAAGCACAGGTATATCACGACAAGAGCCGTGCTTGGGAAGCGAGCCTGGCGCGCAAAGGATCGACGCGCGCGCAGTACCTTGAATTTCATGAGTCCCTCCAAGCCCGATTCACGGCCGATCTACCACAGAAGTATGATCTTTATCGGTGGCATCTCGACCAACAAGCATCCTTGATGGCGAAAGAACGGATTAGAGACCTCTTGGTACGGACACTCAACAAGGTATACGATTCTTGCCCTAGCCTGTCCTTTAAGTTGGTCATGTCGGAGCCTCAGATATCTCTGGAACAGCTAGAAGCGTTCAACCCAGAGGAATATGCAAGTGAGAAGCCATATGACCCTGACCCGCGGCGGCGGGTTGCGAATCGACGGCAGCATTGTCTCGCCCAACTTTTCAACTTACTGGATGCGGCGAACAGGTCCAGGTATGAGGTCAACGATCTCACAGCTCTTGATATGCCTCACCAATTATTCACAGTAAATGGACGTGGTGGCTCACATGCGCTCCATTTGTTGGAAGGAATCTTTGCCGGGCTGAAAAGATTAGAGTTGAGCGTCAGTGCTTTCCCTCACAGCGACTGGTTGTCTCGAAACGAGGGAACAGAAATATATATACTTGGAAGAAATTCGGCAGCACGACGGCTTAGGATGCTGCTGAACTGTCCTTCCAACCTTGAGGAATTGTGTCTGACTTTTCCCTCGGGCACGGAAGCTGAATACTCGTTCGAGCTCTTCGACAGGACGAACATCGATCGGTTCCCTCGACTTTGGCTTGCTCATGTGCAGTCTTTGACGTTATGCGACTTTCGATGCTCGTGGCAGGATCTGAAGGCTTTCTTGATGGAGGCGAAGCACTTACGCTCGTTGATGATGAAGAACTGTTGGTTGGAGACATGCTCAATGGTAGATTTTTTAGATTTTCTGGCGACAAGGTCCCTAGCACGTGCAGAAGTTCTCGGGCAATGGTATGTTGAGGAAGACTCTGGGCAGTGGCATTTCCATGACGAGAGTGACTTCACAAAGTGCTCTGCGGCGACATCCTATGAAGGTCCATATGTTCACTCTGGCCTGCTGGCGAGAGTGCAAGAGTACATACATGGCAGCGCACAGTGTCCGTTACCGCCGTGGACTGTGCCAGGCAATGCTGGAACGGTATGGGAGACATTGGGAGACACAAGTGCACATTACATACCCGGACGGCCCCAACTATGAAGGCAGTCGACTGCCTGAGTGAACAACACGCAACTGCCTGGACGTTCGGCAGAATCGTTCACTGCCCACCACGCGATTCTCTGGAAAGAAACTTAGGCTCGTTCGAGAGAACTACTCCCGCCCCTTGTTCTCAGATTCATCACAGCAAGTACACCATATCAGCGCGCACTTAACCATTCACAAACACGATCGTCCTATTCCACGAGCAGACGAAATTAGCATTTCTTCACCAGCACCATTGCCACATCAGTCTACCACACTGGGTTTTCCCTTCCTGCGACCTTTCTCGAACAAGTTATATCCGACAAAACGCCATCAAACTTGTGCACCCAAAAGATGGATAGAGTCGACGCTGATCGGAATACTCAACATGCCGAAACCTATCGACCACGAAGAGTACGACGAATGATCTTTGAGATCACAGTCGTCAAATACAGTGTCGGTATACTATCAGAACCGATGACTGACCGCGAATGGCAAATTCAACGCCCAATCCTCCGAGCCTTCGTTCTGCTAAAGGCACTTCTCGTCACTGGTGCTTTTGCTATGCTTCTGTACATGTTCCACTGGATCATTGTCAACTACATCTCACATCTCTCTTGAAAAGATCGCCATCATTGAGGATCAGCAAAGGGTGCGAGAGAAAACGGTGGCTGCAAAAAGACTAGCAGGACAAGACCGTGAGAGAGACCGAAGATGACGCAGCGGTCACATTGCGGGAGATCCAATACGAGTATGCGGGCCAGGGAGCACCCAATGAGACGAATGAACACCATACAGATGGGCATGTCAGCAAGGCAAGCTATTAAGTTTCAATACGACTATGGGGCGCCTTGTGGGCGCTTTAACGATACCCCTACGATATTGCTGCTACAACAATGCCATGCTTACATAAATCCACTCTCTCAATTGCTTGGTCATGTCTGTGTTTTCCAATCACGGCCGCAATTCTACTATTTTGCAACAGGAGCGGCGCGTACGAAGCCTCCGCCTCCGCAGCATTTACACCTCTATAAGATGATTTTTCTGAATCGCAGGAATGCGCTCAGTCGCTCTCCTGAATTTACAAGGCCAGTGAGCGATCGCTCTGGTATAGTGCATTGTTACGTTCTGCATTTTCACTTCTTCCAACTCCCACGCGCTACTTTTTCGAGTCAAACCCTTCTGGGAATTGCTGCGGTTGTTTCCATAATCGAACCTTGAAAATCCGGAGGGTGCCGGTGGTGTGGCTGCCACGGAGGTTCTCAAGCATTAAGCGTCAAACCTCGCGTGTGACGGATCATGCATAACATGGTTGGTGGCGCTTGTCCTCCCATGATCGTCCACCATCGCAAGATTAGGATCGCTTGCTAATGCACGCCAAGAAAAGACAGTGACGCCTTCGCGACCGACAGCATTGAAGTTATGCTAAGTGCTGAAGAAAATGATCCCCGGGCGCGGCGCCGCGAGCAAGTCAGGAGGGCTCAAAGGTATGATGTGCTTCCATCCTCATGCAGCAAACGGCCTATTCATATGAACATTCTACGGGGTAATCCAGAATAGCTGAACGTCTTCCATAGGACTCATCGAGATCGCAAAGCCACATATGTTAGGAGTCTGGAGTCGGAAGTCACAAAGTTGCGTGCATCAGAAGCGGCACATGATGCCGAGTGCCAAACGTTCCGGCAGGTGATTCGTCGCCTGAGAGAGTTGATTAAATATCACAACATCCCGTTGCCTCCGGATCTGGCATCGAGCCCGCATGTCTCGAGTCCCCAAGCGACCGTTGAGCTGGTGACGCTTCCCGATCACTCGCAGACCATACGTGCGCAACTTCCCGCACCAGGGTACGTTTGCCCACTACCTTGCTCTGATATATCAGAGCCACCTCT
Source organism: Exophiala sp. CCFEE 6388 (assembly GCA_035928005.1). Lineage (NCBI taxonomy): Eukaryota > Fungi > Ascomycota > Eurotiomycetes > Chaetothyriales > Herpotrichiellaceae > Exophiala > Exophiala sp. CCFEE 6388. The sequence continues at coordinate 736,767 of JAVRRU010000012.1, forward strand.
ACTTTATACCGAGTCCAGCTTTTCAACTGGTGATATTTTTGCGGGCACGAGCATCAGCGACGCTCCTGATCAAGAGCCCACACCCATGGCGCATCCACACGGTCTGTGGACTGCTCAGACCGGAGTCGACTTTGTCCTCGGCCTGGAACAAGTCTGTCTGGAACATCATGCTGTGCACAGTGTCGACGTCGAAGGGACTGGTCACGAGATGATGCTTATGAGTCCAATCATGTCTCGCTCGCCGCCATTGCAGCAAACAACAGAGCCGGGCTCCGGCTTACCTGACGGTGCAGTATGGAGTGTCCCGTCTGTCGAGTTGGAGCGACTCTTGGAATTCGCAGATCGACTACGTCTGGATGGAGAGATCACGCCCGTCGAGGCATGGCAAGCAATACGTCAGCATCCCAGTTTTCCCAACCTGACCCGCGAAGGCCTGGACAGTATGAAACTCATGCTCTTGCCGGAGGTCAAATGCTACGGGTAAGCTAAATAGCTACTCGAATGGGGCTAGCACTGACGTCCCCGGGAGCAGGTTTGGAGCTCTCATCGATAGAGCCTACTTCGACACGGTGATGCTGCAAATCATGGGGCCTGGCTGACTGTCGCGGTGAGGTATCATCAGTTGAAAGGATACCCAAGCAAGTTTATGTGGCGGTCAAGGGTTTCATAGAGCCTGAGGAATGTGTTGTGGTTGCAGCAAGCGAGTGTTTGGCTCCTGATATCAACGCATGGCGCGGTCGAGTGGAAAGGGTACAGTGGCTATGTCATTTGATAGCAATGGCCTTATGCTGGAGGTGTAACCGTACAGTACTAAAAGTTAGAGGTGAATTCATGCTTAAAAGTTGTTACTGTACCTGGAGATTGTTTTAGGCTGCGGTATAGGCGCGGATATAACTTAGACTTCCAGGAGACACCCCTTAGGCCTCCCAGCTTGTGTGACTTCTAGCGTACCTTACGTAACGAAACTCAACTCGATCCGAGCGCGTCTCTCATCAACCCGTTATGATCGTTTGAGGAGGTACTCAACCACTCGACAAGTCCTGTCGTCTATTGAAACTGTCGAGCTTCTCTTAAAGTGCAGAAAGAGCTCCAAGAAAGCTTCATTCGCCATCGCAAACATATATCGCTAAACAATTGCACCTCAATATCAATCACAGCTCAATTATCGCCACACTGTGCTGGACCAAGGACGAGCTTCCACATCACGCGTCATAGCTTGTAATTGCCATGGCTCCGAAACAGAAGCGTAAAGCAGGTGCACCAGAGAGAGAAGCTCCACGAACCAGCAAAAGAGTCAAGACGGCAGCCGCAAGCAATTCGGTTGAGGAAGATGAGCAAAAGGCGCAAACTACAGGCGGACACGCCAAAGTCGATGCTGGCAACCAAGCGCCTCCTGAGAAGGTGCAGAATGACACGACAACTCAGCCCGACACGTCGTCAAAGCAGACTACAGGTGGCGACGGGAAATTCACGTCTTTCGAAGTCACTTCAGGCTCGAAACCAATACCCTGTATTCGCAGCCACCCTGCCGAATCAGCGCCACTGTCACTCATTTTCACGCACGGCGCTGGCGGAGGACTATCTGCCCCTGCGCTGATGAACTTCGCGCGAGGTTTTGCATCAACTGGCTCGCCCGTCGTCTGTTTCCAGGGGAATATGAACCTCAAAGCCCGGACGCGAAGTTTCGCCACGGTGCTGGACGAGGAAAAGAAACAGCGCAAAGCCGAGATGACCGTGGCGTTTGGTGGGCGGAGTATGGGTGCACGCGCGGCGGTGCTTGGGGCGCAGGCGGATGAGTCGATCAAGGTGCTTGTGCTGGTCTCGTATCCCCTCATCGGGCCTGGTGGGGCTGTGCGAGACCGGATCCTGCTTGACATCAGGCCGGATGTGGATGTCTTGTTCATTTCCGGCGATGGAGATTCGATGTGCGATTTCCCGAAGCTGGCTACGCTAAGAAAAAAGATGAAGGCGACGAGCTGGATGGTTGTGGTGGAAGGGGCGGATCACGGAATGAATCTCAAGGGCGGAAAGAAGATGAAGGATGCGACTGAGCAGGTGACGAAGGAGACTGGGAGGATTGCGGCGAGGTGGATTGAGCTTAGAGATGAAGAGCACAAAGACATGACGTTGAGATGGAATGGAGATAAGCCTGCTGGGAACTGGGGTGGTGCTGATGCTGAGGGACATCAAGAGCGCGAAAAGGGCGGCATTGAGAAGTATTTCGGTAAGAAGGGGGGAGAAGAAGAGCATAAAGAGGCGATGTCTGCGACGAAGAAGAAGCAGAAGAAGAGTGGTGCTGCATAAGGCTCACTGATACTTATGGTGTCTGTAGAGTACTCGACGATGCGTCGCTTGTTGTTGAAAGGGACGACATGAGCGTTCTGACCTCGATCACGAGTTGAACGCCGGTCGGCAGGTCCCATCTGATTGTGGCAAGGCTAAAGTCTGTCGTGCCAGTTGATAGCCAACTGTTCTTGTGCTTGAACTGAGCAATCCCCCGTGGGCAAAACCAACGTCTCGTCTCATTCACCCCTGCAGCATCGTCTAAAAGCACCTCAGAAGAAGAAGAAGAAGAGTCGGTCTCTTCTCTCTAGCGTTGAATGTTCGGAGCCTTATCATGCGGACGAGGCTGTGGACAGCGGAGACCGAACTCATAGTGGGGCAGATAACGAAGCCAAATCGTCACGCCATCATATCGTGCTTCTCAACGTATTGATATGTCTCATATCTTTGGGAAATATATATTGTTTGTCATCCTTTGAGTTGCTAGTTACAACTGTGGCGAAGAATAAGCACCTTCCTGCCGATCCAGGCAACTCCACCAGACCGTCCGCAACCTCATCCCGGTGCTCGCGACCACGGTGGTCGTGAACGCGTTGCTTTCGGTCTCTCCTCACCCATCTACGTGCTTGCGTCGAGCACAGAGGCTCTTAATGGGTGACTCCGGCCCAGAGTCCTCTATCAAGAGGATCGCCGTGATAGGGGCTGGGCCTGTAGGTGTATCATCCGCCAAGTATGTCCCAACCTTACGCAATCACTTGGTACGAAATGGCAGTGGATGGGACTCTGACCAGGTGCCTTCAGGTACCTACTTGCTGAGAAGGTCTTTGACACCATTGATATCTATGAGCAACGTGATGGATTGGGCGGGATCTGGAATCTTTCAATGCCAGAACGGTCGAGGCACATACCTGTACCACAGACCGACCCGCGATATGGCCAGAACGTGAACGACGACAATTCTCTGGAGTTTGAGTCTCCCCTCTACGACTATCTAGAAACAAACATCCCAAAGCAGCTGATGGCTTTCTCTGATGTGCCGTTTCCGGAAGACGATCCGCTGTTTCCGAGTCACCAGGCTGTCCTTAGATATCTCGAGAACTACGCTCAAGATGTCAGACATCTGATTCGATTCAGTACCGCTGTAACGGACGTCAGACCGGTCGTTGACGAGGCCACCGGACAAGAACGGTGGAATGTGGTTGCGCAGGCCCTCCGGCGAAAGAAAACCACAAGCGCTTTCTACGATGCGGTGGTTGTGGCCAATGGTCACTATACTGTGCCATATGTTCCCGACATCGAGGGCATTGCCGAGTGGAACGCGACATATCCTGAGATTATCATCCATTCAAAGGCTTATCGGAGGCCAGAGGACTTCAAGGACAAGAAAGTCCTCGTTATCGGAAACTCGGCTTCTGGGCTTGATATCGCCACGCAGATTGCCAAATACTGCAAGGGACCGGTCCTGCTCTCTGCACGGTCGGTTTCTGCATTCGGTACTCTGCCTCCATCCGAATGGCGAGAGGACGTTGACGAAGTTGTCGAATTTCTATCAAAAGAGGAAGGCGATAGAGCCGTAAGTTTCAGAAGCGGCAGGATAGTGAAGGACATCGATGCAATCGTCTTCGCCACGGGGTATTTCTACACGTTCCCCTTTCTCTCGGGGCTGTCACCGCCTGTTATCACCGATGGCTTGCGCATCCGGGGCTTGTATCAGCACCTGTTCCACATTGATCATCCCACACTTGCATTCCCCGTCGTGAACCTCAAAGTCATTCCCTTCCCACTCTCTCAGAACGAGGGTGCGGTAGTTGCCCGCGTCTGGGGTGGAAGGCTTGACCTTCCTTCAACGTCAGAAATGCGGCACTGGGAGCTTGACACCATCCGTCGGAACGGTGACGGAAAGCACTTTCATCTCAAGAAGTTTCCTGATGATGCAGCACAGATTAATGAACTCTATGCATGGGCCGAGAGGGCGCGGAGGAGGGAGGGCTTGGAAAATGACGGCCGTGGGAAGGTAGGCACAAAATGGGACGAGCGTCAAGTATGGATGAGATCTCAGTTTCCGAACATCAAAGCAGCATATGCCAAAAGAGGAGAGGAAAAAGTGAAGGTCAAGAAGATGGAAGACCTTGGGTTTGACTTTGGTGAATGGCGCAAAACGGCGCAAGAGAAAGACCTAGACATGTTCCGGGGAGCGAAGTGCTGATTATAGACTTACAGAGACACGCCAAGACCACCTATTTGGCACAATGAAGAGGTACCAGGTGTAGAGAAGACGTTCTTTTCAACTTTGAGTCCGTGAAACAAGCACCTCAGGACGGAGCGAGGTGCAAGTCGAATCTCTTCTCTTTCAGCCGTGCCTCACGACACAGGCAGGCGCGAGACAAACACCTTTCACTGTAGTTGTACCAATCTTTTCATTACTTCTTCTCTTCTTTCTGATCGACTTCTGTTGTTTCTTTCAATTCTCTACTCTTTTCTGGGTAAAATACCTGGTGTTTTGGATCTGTTCTCGCTTCCGGCGGGCCGTACCTATTCTGACACTGTCATCCACTGTTGCGTCAGCACTCAGTTAAACAAAAGACCCAGTGGTCGGCTAAGTTGCCCCCAATCTCATCAACGCCAGCCCGGCATCGACGCCCCCAAAACGAGCCATAAACATCTTTACTTGTATGTACTGAGTACAGGCTGCACCTTGCTTGATGCGGGGTGGTCGTGAGCTATTTGTTTCCGCCATGATTCGCCGACTGACCATGATCTCCTCCAGCAGCTGTTGCGGAGTACGATGAAGAATCCCGTGCGCAACGACTCCGACATTGTGGAATACAAGTCTACCAAGCGCAAGAAGTCCACCGATACCACAACCGCCTACTCCACACGACACATACCCTGGGAAGAACAGTTGAAGCTACCAGAGAGATTCCACGAATCTGGCGAAGGGACTTGGCCTGCATTGGCTATTCTGCAAGAAAAGATCGGCAAGAACAAGAGAAAGCAGTTTCTGGTCGAGTGGGAACCACATCCAGAAACTGGAGAGAAGTTTGAGCCTACCTGGGTATGCATTTGCAGGCAGGCATTTTGTATTGTGGCTGACAATGAGATACACAGCAAAGTCAAGTGGGCAACGACCTTCTGAAGCATTGGAATCGAAAGAAAAGCCTACAGAACGGAGATCCAGAACCCAGCAAGAACGGCTCCAATGGACATTCCGTGAAACCAGAGATAAGACGGGCAAAAGCGATTCGCAGAATACCAGATTCTTCCAGTGAGACTGGCTCTCAGCAGAAGTCGATTAGAAGTACCCGGAGACCTTCTTCACATACTCCAGGCCGCCAAAACCACTCTTCCACAGAAGCCAGCTCACGACGATCCCTGGATCAACCTGGACCATCTGCTTCGTCGCCCATTGAGATAGCTGAGACGCAGGAGGAAGTGCCGCAGCCAGTGTTGCCGGTGTCAATCTCAGTGGAAATACCTCCCACCTCCATTGACAAAGCGGAATACCAATCTTTGCACTCTAGCCAGATCAACTCTGACGGTGGCTTTAAGGGGCTGTATTCACCTTACCCAAGTCAAAGTCTTTCCAAGTCGTCCCCAAAACTTGTCCTCAGTCAAGGCTCCCGAGATCAGGACTACGCAGTTCCCACCAGCTCTTCTTCTGGCCGGCAAGGTCTCCGTGACCGCCACATCATTCTGTCGTCGAACGCGGAGACACCAGACTCTACTGGCGGACAGCAAGTTTCGATCACCAGCGGTACGAACGGCACTTCAGCACGGCGTCTGATAAACGAGCAACCAGTTGCGCGCGCCGAAGAAGAGCAAGGGCCTCAGCAGCCTCTTACCCGACACATTCCAAGCTCGTCCACATCCTCCCCTTCAAGTGTGTTTGTCACACCACAATACGTCCCAAGCACACTTCAAGAAGCTCGTCACACCCGCGATCCCAGTGAAGAATTAGGCTCTTATCCATTACGCATAAGTTCCCTGATCACGAGCGAAAACGCAGCCCCCAGTTCCCCTTCGCCGAACACGCAGCGACAAATTCGCAACGGCAGTGGTTCCTCCGCGTGGGCCTTTCAAACGCAAGCCCCTCCTGAATCCGGTCCGGTTGACTTCACACTTGTGCCCGACACAGATACTCCAAAGTGGGGGAAACGATTGCTTGAAGCCTTCTCCTCGCCAGAACGTTCGAAGAAATCCCGTTCGCGAAAGATGGCATCCTCACCTGGGCCATCAACGGAACCTATGAATTCTTTCAGTGCTCCACAGCCAGACGTGGGAATGACACCTGCACACAAGGAGGCACCATTTGGTCAATTTCTGTCTTCCAACGACGTTGGCGTCTTTGCTAGCACAACCGTCACGAGCCCTAGAACTGCAAACCATGATGATATGGCCAGTGATCCACCAAGTGTTCCGAGCAATCCTCGTCAGGTGCCAGTCTTTGATGCGGCATTGGGAGGAAGCACTCTACCGATTCAAAATTCTATCGAGGAAGATAATCCAACCTCTAGCGGTGAACAGTCGTCGGCAGAATCAAAACTGAGTTCCAGTCAACAGTCCGTCGAAAATGAGCGCGACATTGCCCAGATTGATGGATTGGTCTTGCCAAGCTATCCTATCCTTGGTCCCGCTGAGTATGCGCTTGCACTGCCGGCGGAGGGCAAGATACAGTCAACTTATTCGGACATCATCAAAACAAAGCGCAAGGCTATCCTCAAGTTCGTGAACCGACACGAATATGTCGGCTCGTCGAATGGGTCTCCTACTCGGACACATGAGAGAAACCAAATGAATGAGATGATCCAACTATTGAACGACACCGTTACTCACATGGATCTGGGTCTTCCTGGCATGTCAACTCAGTACTCAATCCAATCTGAGGAACATGCCGCATACGCAAATTATGCAGGCTCGAAATTCTCCCTGCTTGGCCATCTTGTCGACATAATGAAGCCTGTTGAGTGCTCGATTGTGATCATGTCACGATCTGGGCCGATACAAGACCTGATTGAACAATACTTGACCATGAAGCATATCGATGTGAGACGTATGGACCGTATTGCAGCGTCTAAATCACCAATTCCGGATCGGTATCCAAGAGATTTCCAGGTCGACCTCGTCAGCACCTTCTCTACCCATCAGGTCGTATTCCCCCGAAAACCCATCCTCATGATCGCATTTGACGCTTCGTACGACTCGCAAGATCCTCAGGTCATGCGTATCCGCCAATATTTCTCACCAAGACCTCCTTCGCTGCTACCGGTAATCCATCTGCTCGTGTCCAACTCGTCGGAGCATGTTGATCGATGCTTGCCGAAAGATATGCCTTCCCCATCAAGACTGAAGGTCTTGGTACGAGCTACATATCAAGCTCGACCAAACTTGGGAGGTAAACCAACCTATGTCCCCGATGAGTCAGATGAGCCAGAGAACCGGCCCATGGACTTTTCGGATCTCCAGCGAGCTTTACGAAAGAGTCCTGAACGCAAACTAGCTAGACTCGCTGCAGTGATTGCCAGAGCATCTGTATCGCAAGATTTCGAGACCTACTGGAGTTTGGGTATGATGCCGGAACTACAATTGACGGAGATGGATAACCTCCCGTCGAAGCTCAGTGGTGTGCCGCCTGTGTCCCAAGTAAAGAAGGAGTCTGTCGCTCGATCGAGAACTCCCGCCTCGCGGGCCGGTACGCCGTCGGGCAAGAAACGCTTGTTGGAAGTTGACAGCGTCCTTCCTGCACTGCACAAGCGCCAACGCCTGACACCATTGCGGGACTCTGTTGAGGCCAGCAATGTCAACAATGACACAAGCAGCCAAATCGAAAGACTGCAAGAAATGGTCAGTAAATTACAGAATGATTTGCATACGGAACGAGAAGCACGGCAGAAAGCGGAACAAGACAGGAGCCGACTTCAAGAGCAGCTAGACAAATGGAGAAAAGATCATGCCGATTTACAACGAAGATACGAGAAGCGAATGACGAAATGCCATGTACTGGAGGGATCAAACAAGAAACTCGTCAAGACCATTGAGAACAATAAGATCCGACAGGAACGAGCCGCAGAAGATCATGGCACAATGAAGAGAAAGGTGACTGAGTTGCAGGCAGAATTGACCACTGTCCGTGAAGAAGTAAAGGCCGGTGGTGGAGATGCAGCAGCCCTAGAAGTTGCAAGAGAGGAGGCACGTGGACTGCGGGCCAAGAACAACTACCTGGACAAGTCTCTTGAAAACACTCGCAAGGATTTCGAGTTCACCAGATCTCAATACCAGGATGCGTCAAACAAGGCTGCAGATTTTGCGACGCAAGCAAGAGAGTTGGAAGACCAGATTGCAGAGTTAACCAAATCAGCTGGCGACGAGAAACGACGTCTCAAGGAGAGGAATTACGAGGAAGGTATAAAGCGACACCTCGCAAAGATCTCCGAGATTGAAATGGAGCTCAAAACTCGCGATACACTGCTTCGAAAGCTTGAGGAGGAGAATCGGCAACTGAAGCGAAGTCGAGGTGTTCAAACTCGTGGGTCTAGCGTGCAACCGCCAGGAAGTCCTGGACTTGATGCCCCAGGCAGAGGAACGAGGAGCCGTCAAGGAAGCCCAGCTGCATCACTGTTTCCCAATACACATCACGGTACTGCTACGAACAGAGGAAGTCTGTTGAGACATGAGCGTTAGAAGAGCTAGATCGCCAAAGAGATAGGCAGTGAGAATGGCGAGCACTCTGGAGGTGCGAAATGGATGCTCGGAGCATTCAGCTCTATCATGTTCTGCATGTTACACAAGAAGAGGCGTCCTTCCGTGATCGTCAGCGGTATCCTGTACCTCGCAGGTACAACGAGGCACGGTCAATGCTTCTGGGACTGTTGCTCTCGGCAGGAGTCCGTCCGAGTATCATAAGGTAGTAGAGAAGATACTCAATATGAGATCATAGCGAAGAACTTGAGGGCTCTTTGACCAAGGAAGTGAGCACATTGTACACCTAAGGGTGTCCGTGTACAACAGGTGGAGGTCGGCAGGATGATGAAGCTGAAGACGTGCTTTCCTAGTACCACGAAAGAATTGCCTCACTCGCGTGCTCAGAGCAATCTCGATGACCCTGGTAGTGTTGATACCTGTCACTTCAAGGATGAGGTTTGTGGTAGCTGTCAGTTTCACAAGACTGCTGTCAGGTGTGTCAGTGCGTGGATCACAGACATGAGGTGAGACCATCCAATTTCGACATGTCAACAAACCCATCCCTGTGCGACCGATCTCGATTATTCCTCTGACTAAGTGTATTGTGGTGGCGAAGAGTTCAAGAAGACTTTGCTGCTGAGTTCGAGTCACTGTACACAAGAAAGCAAAAAGCAAGAAAGAAAAGAAAGGAACAATGAGAGGAAAGGATCGTACTAGCATCGTGTATTCCTATTAAGCCTTGTCCATGAAAAGAGAAAGCATCAATGCCAGAAGGACACCGATGCAGTTGTTAGATAGAATGAAAACCAAAGACAAAAGAAAATAATTCCAAATCGATCACAAAACTCCATCTGCTGCACCTTCTAGAGACCATACTCCAACCATGAGCGGTGGCGGCCTATCCCATTGTTCTTGTATCGTAAGTTGACCCAACTCGTCATCAACTCGTTCTTTTTGTCGTAAACCTCTCAAGAGAGAAGCTTAAGCGCAGATACCGCGCTTGTTGAGGGAGAACAGGCCGAGGAAGTCATCCTTGACACAGTTGCCGGAGCAGCACTGTTCGTCAGACTCGCAGACGGAGGCGATGGAGACACACATGGCGCAGTCACCCTGGGCACCGGCGGATTCGGCACTGCAGAAGTAGCCGTTGCAGCAAGAGCCCTGGACACCAGCGCTTCCTAAGGAGCAGGTCGATCCGAAAGCGGCGCACATAGGGTTGGAGGGAACGGCACGACGACGCATGCTGCCACCTGAGGCGGTAGGGCCGGCGGCGGAGGTGGTGGTCTTGGTTGTGGTGACAGTCACAGTTGTGGTGGCGCTGGAGGATGAGCTGGTGGCGGTGCTGGTGGTGCCAGTGCTGGTGCTGGTGGTGGTCATGCTGGAGGTGCTGGTGCTTGAGGCAGTGCCGGTGGTGGTGGCGCTGGCAGGGAGGATGGAGGTGGTGTTCACCGAGGGGGTGGTGATGGGGAGGGTGGCGGTGGTGCTGGTTCCGTTGACGGAGGTGGTGCTGGTCATGCTGGAGGTGGTGGTAATGGGGGTAGACGAGGCATGGAAGGTCACGATAGTACCGTCGCAGTTGTCACCAGCGGCGTCAACGGTCTCGATCGTCAAGTCGGTCAAGACACAGAATTGTCGGCCTTGGAGGAAGATCCCGCCAGCAGAGTCCATCAACCAGACGGAGTCGATAGGTACAGCGGTGAAGACCTCAAGGTATGCAGCCGCGTCGTCAGAGGTAGGGTTAGCGCCAAGGTACTCAACGCCGTAGAGGATGTGACCATCGGTGCCAGTAACCAGGGTAGCAGCTTCGTCTTCAGAGCCCAACTGAGCGATGTTCTGGTCGTTGATACCAAGGTAGTAGACAGTGTCACGCTTGGCCTTTGTACCGCTTGGCACGGTGACGGAGACAGGGCCCAGAGCTTGACCAGCAGCGACCACGGTGGCAGTAGAAGTAGCCGAGGTGGTGGTGGTCGTGGTGCTGTTGGATGCAGAGGTGGTGGTCATGCTGCTGGTGGTGCTGTTGGCGAAGCTGGTGGTGGTTGACACGAAGCTGGTGGTGGTGGTGTTCAGGAGACCGGTGGTGGTTGGCAGCAAGCTCGTTGGCAGCAAGCTGGTGGTGTTCAGGAGGCCTGAGGTGGTGGTCGCGAGAACAGTGCTAGTGGTGCTGTTGGCAAAGCTGGTGGTGGTAGCAGACGCGGTGGTCATGGACGAAGTGGTGGTGGCGTTGTGGATGAAGTGTGCCATGAAGTTGAATCGGGTACCGGTACCGCAGTCGCCATCTGGGCCGACAGTCTCGACAGTCAGATCCTCGAGCAGACAGAAGAGGCGCTCAAACAAGCTGAGGATGTTGCTGCTGTCTAGCAACCAGATGTTGGTTGAAGGCTCGCCAACGGTTGCCTGGAGGAAAGCGGCGTCACCTTCGCTAGGGGGGCTGGCACCAACAAACAAGTCGCCGGCAAAGACAAGCTCGCCAGCATCGTTGCTAACCAAGGTGGCAGCATCGGCCTCAGAGCCCAATTGACCAACGTTGTTGTCGTCGAAGCTGAGGTAGAGGAGAGCATTGACGGCACGCTTGTGCTTGGCGAGAGGGACGTTGGCAACAGCTTGCAGGGTCTGGCCGGGAGCAATGACAGTTGCAACAGCAGCGCTGGTGGTGGTGGTCATTGAGGTGGTGGTGCCGTTCATGGAGGTGGTGCTGCTGGTGGTGTTGGCAAAGCTGGTGGTGCTTGAGAGCATAGCACTGCTGGTGGTGCTGTTCATGAAGCTTGAGGTGGTGGTGCTTGAGAGCATGGCACTGCTGGTGGTGCTGTTCATGAAGCTTGAGGTGGTCGACATGGCGCTCATGCTGGTGGTGCTGTTGGTGATGGCGCTGGTGGTGGTAGCGTTGGCGCTCATGCTTGTGGTTGAGATCATCGATGTGCTGGACGTGCTGGAGGTGGTAGGTGGCGCAGGGTAGGTTCTCAGGGTGATGAGCTCAGCGCAGAAGGTACCCTCGGGAAGGACTGACACCTGGTTCTCGTTGACAAGACAGAAGATTCTGTTCAAGATGAAGACAACATCGCTGTCAATGTAGCGCATCCAGAAGTTGAATGTTGGGAGGGAGACACTGGCTTCAAGCAGGGCTGGGTCGCTCTCATCGACACCATCGGCACCAATGTACAGACCACCAGTGAGAATGTGGGCATCATCGTCAGTGACGCAGCGGGCGGCCTGAGCGAAAGAGCTCAACTCGGCGTTGTTACCGTCCTGGAAGTTCAGGTAGACAAGGGATGAGTTGTCAACCGCTTGACGCTTGTGCTTGGCGGAAGCGCCATCGAATGTGACCTCAAGGGCGAAAGTCAAACCTTCTGGCATGATTGTGGCAGTAGGAGTACCGGTGGTGGTGGTTGCGGTAGAGGTGCTGGTCATGGAAGTGGTCATGGCGGAGGTCGAGCTGCTGCTTGAGCTGGACATCATGGAGCTGGAGCTGGTGCTTGAGCTGCTAGATGAGCTGGTCGTCATCGAGATAGGTCCAATCGACGCAGTGGAAGAGACAGAGGTGCTGGAAGCGCCGGATGACGAGGCCGAGGTTGAGGAGGTCCATTGCTCCCAGATGGGGGTGAATGGGATGGAGCTCGACGAAGCGGTCGATTGAGCCCAGTCTGGGACGATGTAGATCAAAACCTTGGTGATGTAGATGTCAATCTCGATGATGGTTGGTGCACGGCACGATCGGGTGACAACGGCATCCCAGCTTTGGCCTGGAACGACAGTGACTCTCTCAGCCTGGCCGCCATGTGCAGGGACAGTGACAGTGGCGGGAGGAGCAGATTGTGGGAAAGTGATGTAGTAAGTTCCAGCCGAAGGAGCGGTGAACTGAGACTGGCAGTGTGCGGTGGCCGGAGCGCTGTGCTCAACGTTGGGGTACGCGATCCAGGTCTCCTCGTATCTGACACATTCGGAGTACGATGAGCCGCCCATGTTTCCGTTGTGGCAGTCGGTCACGTTCCAGGTCTGAATCTTCACGTCGCCTTCCTCGCAGTCAGTGCAAAGACCGCTGCCACCCCAGCCAGGAACAGCGATGGGGCCCATGGTCTCGTATGCGGCGTCCCATTCCTTGACTCTGGTCTCGTACTGAGTAGTGTAGCTGGTCGATTCAGAGTTCCATCCCCACTTAGCACCCCAGGCGAAGGTCTCAACTGCTGAGACGGTGCTGAGGGTGGTGGCAGTGACTGAGCCTGTGACGACCTGGTCGGTCTTGGTGACGATGGTGGACTCGGCGGATGTTCCGTCCCATGAGCATGGGATGGTGGTCGAGACGAAGACGCTGGTTGTGAATGGGTAGGTGGTCGTGCAGGACTTCCACTTGTTGCAGCTCACTGAGACACCGCAGGTTGAGACGGTCTCGTATTGCTCAGTGACAGTGATGGGCGCAGCCAAAGTTGGGTTGGCTGGGCAAGGAGTAATAGTGGTGATGGCGGTGGAAAGGACTGCCGGCGCCGCGGCAGCCAGGAGAACAAGGGTATTAACGAGCGACATGGTGGATTAGTAGACAGTTTACGACCTAAAAGAGTGGTAGGCGCGTACTGCTGGTTGGTTGATGGAGGAAAAGAATACAGGTTGAGGCGAGGACGACGGGATAAATATACCATCTGAACTCGCCTCACAACAGGACAGTGCACGAGGGTTGATCACCTTTGACACCAAATAAGCCGCCATGACCACCACCTCCAAGCCTTCACCATAGAGATTTGACTGTTGTTGTAATGATGTGGCGTGCCTACCAAGTCTTTGACAGGCGGACGCCCGTGCGGACGGGTGATTGTCCCCCATGCGGATGTTCCATGGACAGCATTGATGGCGAGATCAGATTCTGTGTGTAACTGGTCTTGGACTCTTGGCTGCTCCATGGCGAAGACTGAGGGTGTGTACCAGGCCCGTGGAGTACATGTCTTGTGAGATGACGAGTGGGAAGTTCTGACCGATGGCACCCATCACCCTCATGGTTACCGAGAATGAATGGTGTGATTGAAGCACGTCAACAGGATCTGGCGCCGTTGAGGTTGTTGTTGTCAAGAAGTCGACGTCAAGCAAAGCCTAACTATTGTGAGTTAGTCTAGGCACGCTTTGGTTAGCACCACTAGAGCCAAGCCTAAACATTCAAGCTTAAAGCCTATTATTCTCGCCTTGGAAACCCCTATAGACTTCTATTCTGACGCCCGTCAAATCTCAACTGTGATCTTTTCTGACATATTCGGCGTATTACTTGTGCCAACAGTCGTTCTACTTTGCCATCCTCCTTCGGTCCATCTTTGAACCATGAAAGGGGTTTGTGGGTTGTGATGGTCCTCACCTTGGCCCACTCGCTCATGGTTTCCCTCCTCGGGGCCAGTGAACATACAGCGGCCTCCGCTCGAGCTTCAGCTTTCGCCTGCCAGCTTCAGGAATCAGGAGAACCTCCATTCCTCCCCATCCACCACTCTCAGGACTGTCCCGCCCATAAGATCATGACGGTGTGTCGACTGTTGCAAAGTCTGGTTACACGGTAAGTCTAATCTGGCGAATCAATGATTGCTTCCTCCTTGTAATCTCATTCGTGCTTCCCCCCTTTCCAAGTCCGTTTTTCAGCCTTGCATTGTTATCCGCTTCGACTTTCTATCTCCAGTCTGATAGGCTTTATCTCTTTCTGAGTGATAAACTGATATCCTTTCACTCTCGGAGCGTTCCTTTGACATCCGCTACCTTGCAGAAACGATCCTTGTTTTGATGCTGTCTCAAGCACGTCCAATATTCGTGGAGAAGGAAGCTTGCCCACAAATATCTAAACCGATGTAGCAGGCCTAACAGCATCGAGATTGAGGTATACTTGTCAAGAAAAGGAGCAAACTGCATGAATGGGTTCTCATTTGCCTAGTCAGCATGTTTACTCTAGCTTGGGAGCTGTTGTGCTGATCTGCAAGATTGGCCTCTGTTAGATGAGATCTAGCCGACAATAGCGCTGAATATGTTGATGAGCACGCACTTCTCGGTAGGAGTACCGAACCATGTGAGGGGCCAGACCTCGACACTCGCACGCTGTCAGAAAATGCACCATGCAAAACAGGTTTTGGTCAAGGGGATTGCCGAATTTACAGTGAGTCAGTGCTGTGCGTGCCCATGGCTTTGCAGCTTGGACATGTAATCTTGGGCTAAAACACGGTCTGAGGTCATCTACAGCAAGGTCAAGTCGTCATTGTGCGGCAACAACCTCAGATAGTAGACATGAGGAGGCTGCTGTGGCGTTGCGAAAGGACCACTAGACATTGATACAGTGCCGGGTACCGAAATTCGAGCAGGTGGACGATCGGCATCGACAAGGTTATTACTGTCCGGTATGGCTTGACTTCTATTTTCTCATACTGAGGATCTCCTTCTCAATAGCTTCTCCAAAACTTGCAGTAGTACCTTTGCCACCCATATCAGCGGTAAGCACCGTATCATCTGACTGTGACAGGACGTTCTCGATCGATTTCAGCATCGCAGCTGCCGCATCTGCATATCCGAAGTGTTCCAGCATCATCTGGCCTGCCCAAACCATGCCGACAGGGTTGGCAATGCCTTTGCCGTAAATGTCGGGGGCGCTGCCGTGTACTGGCTCGAACAAGCTAGGAAACTTGCCCTCGGGGTTTATGTTGCCTGATGGCGCTATTCCGATCGTCCCAGTACAGGCAGGACCCAGGTCTGAGAGGATGTCGCCAAACAAGTTGCTCCCGACAATGACATCAAAGACCTGTGGTCGCTGGACGAAATGCGCTGTGAGAATATCGATGTGGTACTTGTCAAGTTTCACGTCGGGATAATTTTTGGCCATCTCCGCGACTCGCGTGTCCCAGTACGGCATGGTAATGCTGATTCCATTTGACTTGGTCGCGCTTGTGAGGTGCTTCTTGGAACGCGACTGAGCAAGTTCAAAGGCATACTTGACGACGCGGTCGACTCCGGTCCTGGTCATGACTGTTTCCTGGATGACTACCTCACGATCGGTACCTTCAAACATCTTCCCGCCGATACTGCTGTACTCGCCCTCGGTGTTCTCGCGCACAATCCAGAAATCGATCTCTCCAGGTTTGCGACCGGCCAATGGGCACTTCACACCAGGCATCAGCCTTGCTGGGCGTAGGTTGATGTATTGGTCGAATTCGCGGCGGAACTTGAGAAGACTGCCCCACAGCGAGACATGGTCGGGGACTTGGTCAGGCATGCCTACTGCCCCAAAGTAAATGGCGTCGAATCTGGAGAGGGTCGCATTCCAATCCGAGGGAAGCATGTCACCGTGCTTAGCGTAGTAGTCGCAGCTAGCAAAGTCGAATTCTTCGAACTCTAGGGACAAGTTGAAGACCTTTGCTGCGGCTTTGAGGCAGCGTACGCCATGGGGCATGACCTCTTTGCCGATGCCATCGCCGGGGATAACGGCGACCTTGAGCGTCTGAGGAGGCATTGTAATAGGCGAACTCTGAACCGGTAGTAGGTCAATGTTTATGTCGGTAGGGGGGCTGATATGTTAGACGGTGAAGCCTTTTGTACTGTCCCAGGATTGATATTCAGTGCATACGGCTAATTTTTTGCCCGGGATCTTCTCCGTACTTCTCCGTACTGCACTTTGAATTGTCCAGCGGGTTTGCAATGATGAGACGAGCAA
This sequence comes from Exophiala sp. CCFEE 6388, assembly GCA_035928005.1. Classification (NCBI taxonomy): domain Eukaryota; kingdom Fungi; phylum Ascomycota; class Eurotiomycetes; order Chaetothyriales; family Herpotrichiellaceae; genus Exophiala; species Exophiala sp. CCFEE 6388. Next base: position 753,382 of record JAVRRU010000012.1, read on the forward strand.
TCGTATTACACTGCGTCGTGGATGTGATACTTGCTAGGGACGTCTATTTCATTGTCCATATCTCCAGGAATATCCTCATCTGCATCTTGTGAGGTCAGAGGAGATGTTTGGCAGCATAGCCGAGGCTGAGAACGGCGGGGATTTTGCCTGATATCGATCTAGAATATGGACTCTATACTCGAACAGCTGCTATAGCGGGACACAGATCGGTCGTCATATCGTAATCACAGAAAGTTCTCATGTCATATGTCTGCGACTTGCTTGGATAAAGATGGTGGAGGTCGTGTAAATGACGGAAGTGGTGTGGGAAGTAGTTGTCCAAGTCGATATGTAAGGAATATATTTCTTGATATCCGGGAATTATATTCATACACTTTTATTCATGAACAACCACCATCATTCATGAAACGCTACAACCCGACAACTATGCACTTTGAATATGCACTTTCAACCCAGATATGCTCATTCATCCATTCATTATCGATAACTAGGTTTTGTCGCTATTCTTCGTGTTTATGAGGAGCAGCTACATTGGATTGCCCGTCGAAGTCGTGGCACGTCGCCGCAGAATTTCTTCTCAACCTCTTCGTTCCACTGCCACTCATCCTGGAAGGGGTTCAGGCTCATTTGCATGACTCCGTCAAGGATTTCTCTTTCCTTCTTGTTCTGCACACGATCGATGATATCGTCCAGCAACCATCCTCTGGGCACAAAGTTGGGGTTTACAGCTTTCATGGCCGATTCTCTTTCTGCATCAGCAGTTGATTCAGTACCCCAATCCTCTTCAATTCGCGCACGCCACGAATCGAGCCATTTGCCAATCTTCTCGCGCCCGGAGTCATTCGACTCATTCAGACCTGTAACTCCTTCATGATGGAAGAAGCGTTCTGCTGTATTTTCGCGGTCCTCTTTGGTCCGGACATCAGCCAGCCCGACTGATGAAAGGCGTCGGAAGAAATGATTGAAATCGAGTTCCAGTGCTTCCATGGTATCAAGAAGTTCGGAAAACAAGTTTTCGAAATCACCATCTTTTTGCGTCTTCAAGCCAAGGCGCAGGGTCATCAACCGTCGGTACTCGCTGAGGAAAACCGCTTTGTACTCATCTGAGATCTGATCGATGACGGTCTCGGCACGTTTGATAAGGATTGGAGCAAAATCTTCTTCAACCCCCTTCTCGACGAAGACGTCGTCATCCACACGGTCACCCGCGCCGATCAGCTCTCCCAAGGTCTCGCCCAAGCGTACAAGGTTCCACCAGATGATACTTGGCTGGGCCCGATAGCTATATCGAAGCATGTGGTCATCATGGTTGGGGGTGTATGCTGGGTCGAAATTGTCCATAAATGCGAAGGGGCCGTAATCCATGGAGAGACCGAAAATGGACGTGTTGTCAGTGTTGAGCACGCCATTCATGAAACCATAGGCCTGCCACATCCCGACGACTTTGGCGTTGCGACGGACAATTTCACGATATAGTCTCGCGAATCGATTCTCTTCTGCGCCTTCCTTGCCCTGAAGTTCATATTTGGGAACTCCTCTTGCAGGGTCGAGGTGATCGTCTTTTGTGTCGACGGGCAAGGCTGCGGGTAGTGATTCCCAGCCGCCGAAGACGTCTTCTGCGACATAAGTTGCGAGCTTGCGGATCAAACCTCTATCACCGCGGGATCGCAACAAGTCAAATGTGCCGAATCGTAACCAGGACTGAGCGAAACGGCAGACAATCGCTCCAGGTTCAAGTCGTTCTCGCACAACTGTAGATGTGGGGCATAGGGTCAATGACAGTGCTCGTGTGGTGGGAATGCCGATTGCGTTGAGATACTCGGAGACAATGTACTCTCGAATACTCGACCGCAAAACGGCCTTGCCGTCGGCAAACCGGGAATATGGAGTCTTTCCGGCTCCTTTCAATTGAATCTCGTAGCGGGTTCCGGTCTTGGGGTTGGTGGCTTCAAACAAGGAGATGGCTCGCCCATCACCTAGTTGTCCAGCCCAGGAGCCGAACTGGAAGCCTCCATAACATTGTGCCCAAGGATAAATGCCACCCTTTTCTTCGTCCCAGTAAAACTTGTTTCCTGCCACTAATTGTTTGAGTTCTTCAGACTGAGCCTCGCTCTCAGCAAGACCGATATCACGTAGAGCAGCTTTGCTGACTCCGAGAAGCTCTGGATTTTCCGTCGGCTCTGGCCTGACAAATGTGTAAAGGGCGCCTCGGACCATACGAGGGCCTAGCTTCTGTCGGGGTGCATTATGTGAGTCCTTTGGCGTAGGGAATTGTGGATCATGAGGGAGTTTGGAGGTGAAATTGTTCGATTTGGGAATATCTGCTAAGGTGGCTGTGGCATCAGAGTGGCCATTTGATTGCGAGCCATTGGTATTGCCATTGGTGTGGCCGTTAGTATGGCCGTTGGTAATATGCGAAGACATTTGGGCGAGTCTCATTCGAGGAGCCGGTCGCGGGGATCGATACAGACGGGATAACTGTCGGAAGAGCATGCGAGAGGCAAGGATGAGAAGGCACAATGTAAGTGAGTTATATAGAAGAGCAGAAGTGTTAGGAATCGCAAACAAACCCTCCATCATCTCTCATAGCGAATTTGCCTCCTTCATCCGCGGCAGACGATCATTAAAGAATGACGAGCAAGCCTGATGTCATCCGCGCCCGCAATTTGGAGATTCTAATTCGGCCGGAGCAGAACAGCCCTTAAGTTCCGTCTTGTAAGGAATATGATATGTCGAACTGGGGAAGTGACCATCGGGCTCTTAGTAGTTCACAAGGCCTTCAATGTCCAGAATGTCTAGTTGCATTGCTCAGACTCAAACTCCTCGGGGTTCGTAGTTGCGCAAAATCCATGCAGGTATATACAGAATGTGAAACATTAGGTCGAATGTAGAATGAGAAGTGTCTGCACTTCTTGGTCTTTATGCCCAGCCGCAGCATTTCTTGGCTGCGGAGGACCAATGCAAGTGACCATGTCGTCGCCGTGTACCTAGGTGTGCCTGAATTGAACAGCAAACATTCCATATACAGTCACCTTCTGATCTCCTCCAGAACCCAGACATGGCCTACCTCTTTCTTGTTGTCGCTTTCTTCTGCCAGCTACTGAACCTCACGGCTGCTGCAACACTTCGCGTTGGTATTCCCGCTTCCGTGGTGCTTCCAAACCCGAATGCCCTGCCAGCTTCTACGCATGCCACCCTAACTTCTGGTACGGGGACGCCCGTACGGGCTGTCCTTCGTAAGGGAAACTACTTCGAGTTCCCCGAAATCACGACTGTTGGATCCCATTTACTCGAGATTTATAGCCACGAATATGTCTTCGCACCCTACCGGATCGACCTTGCACCGTCGTCCGATTCCTCATCTACAGTCATCACTGGGGCCTGGGAGACATACCGGGGCACGAAATGGGAAGATCGTGGGGTGGCACTTGTATCAGCGCCTACAGAACGTTTAGAGATGTCTGTCAAGGTTCTTGGAAAGAAGAACTTCTATCAAGAACGTGAAGGATTCAACCCGCTAAGCTTGCTCAAGAACCCGATGATTTTGATGGGCGCTGTTGCTCTCGCATTCACGTTTGGAATGCCTAAATTGATGGAGAACATGGATCCCGAAATGAAAGCCGAATATGAGGACATGCAGAAGAAGAGCCCCGTGGCTGGTCTCACGCAAGCAATGCAGGGTGGAGGTCCAGCTAGCTCTGCAGGAGGGTTTGATCTCGCCAGCTACCTTGCCGGAAGTGGTAAAACTACGAGTACTGGAAGTGACAGAGGTTCCGAAGGTATACGAGAGAGGAAGCGATGACCGGACTACACCACTCAACACCTGACTCTTTTGCTGCGACCATACAGCAAGTCATCAAAGCACGAGTCGTGTCGGGCCAAGTTTTGTGAACGTGCTGGTTCGGAGATTGGTGGCTTTCTATGTCAGCTAGACAGCTGAAACCACACGACGTTCTGGCCAAGTCGTGTCGCGCTTACACAAACAAAAAAACCGCGCCTGCTGATGTACGCTCACCCAATATGCGATCAGGCATTGTGTCGACAACTCAGGATCTTTTGAGGAATAGACGGCTCTCGTCATCACTCAAAAGAGATGATCAAGTACCTGGAGACGAACATCCAGTGCCTCATGGCAGCCGTCTTTTACCCGACTTCGCCAATGTTATCAACGGGATTTATCATGGACATGGGCACCTTCCAGTCAGCTGTCTATAGGATTCATCCTACTGTTGCTACCGAAGTCTGGCTTCGGAACGAATGTGATCGGGGAACTTGTGAAGCGAAGCCAGATATGGGATGGCTCGTCTGGGCTTATGTAGGCATCCATGCCATGTTCGCTCCAGCTCGCTCGAGCTTACGAGCCATGGTTGATTGAGAGTAGTTCCATGCTTATGTCTTTCCGGAAACTCGTTTCCCATCCAGGTTGCAAGCCATCTCACACCAATTGTGGCCTTCCTTGCTGTCCTTTTTAGAGTTTACTCGACCGGTGTTCCACCGTGGGCACCATCCGCCTATTAGCACCTCGGTTCTCCTCTTTCCGCAGTGCTTCCCCCACCATTGTGATATGCTTTCCATGATATCTAGCCACCAAGTCTAGACCAGCTATCAGGGTTTCCTTCCATTTACAATCTCATTCAATTCTGGTAACGCTGTCTGATGCTCTATCCGCAGCCTGTGCCAGCGGAACGTACTTCAACACCAGTGAAGCATACCCCAACATGGACGCCAAACTCAAGCCTCTCCTCGAGGCCGTGGTCAAGGATAACAAAGTACCAGGCATTGCCGCTGTTCTGATAAACTCCAAGGGCGAATATCTGTTCAAGGAAGCATATGGCACCACCAACCTGGACGATGCGAACGCCGCGCCCTATACTGTCGATACCCCAATGCAGATGTTCTCAACCACCAAACTCGTTGTCTCCATCGCGGCCCTTCAGCTGGTCGAGCAAGGCAAGCTATCTCTATCGGATCCTGTTGAGAAATATGAACCACGAATCTCCAAAATGCAGGTCCTCGAAGGCTTCACCGACGACGAACCAAGCAAGCCAATCCTGCGTGCACCAAAATCCAAGCCCACAGTACTTCAACTTATCACACACACAACAGGCTTTGCTTACGACTTCTTCGACGAGCCCACACTCAAGTACCGTCTACATACTGGCCGCGCACCGTCACAATACACTGGCATTTCAGCCTTTGAAGATTTCAACACCCCCATGCTCACAGATCCAGGGACCAAATACATCTACGGCACGAACATAGACTGGCTAGGCTGGGTTGTTGAAGCCGTCTCAAAACAGACACTTGCCGACTATTGTGACCAGAACATTCTCAAACCGCTGGCCATGAATGACACAGGCGAACATTTGAGCGCAGACAATCCAAGGATGTACATGCATCTCGAAATGGATGGCAAGCTTGTCGTCGTCCCTGATATCAGGAACGCGGCCGAACCAGAGGTTTACGGCGGAGGCGCCTATCTCTGGGGCACAATCAACGACTACGCAAAGCTCCTGGCCACGCTACTGAACAATGGCACAAGCCCGCATACAGACAAATCCATTCTCAAGCCTGAGACAGTCAAGGAGTATCTCTTTACAGACCACCTTCCGTCAGACATTGACCGATCGTTGCTGGGTGAGAGTGGGAATTCCATCCCGCAACTTTCTTCCAATGGCTGTTTTTTCCCGACTCTAGACCACAAATCTCGCGGCTGGTCATGCGGCATGCTCTTGAATCTCGAGGATCTGCCGTACGGACGGAAGAAGAACAGCGGCGCCTGGGCTGGTCTGGGTAATCTGTATTACTGGATCGACCCCACGTCGGGCCTGGCCGGCATGGTAACCACACAGGTGTTTCCCTTCTTCCACCCGGCTCCCATGAAAGTGTTCGACCAGCTGGAAAGGGTGGCCTATGGGCATGAACCGGGTGGCGCGGAGGATGATGGAAAGATGAATCATCGTAGTGACCATCCGATCCCTCCGCAGGCCAAAGTATAAATATGTTTCTAGGATGTGAATGTTATAGGTTGATGTGTCCAATGAAGGGGGCAATGCTTTTTAGTTGATGCCGGTTTTTTCATATGCCCATCTAAAGGTGTCAGTCGTTAAAATCGAGGTTTCCAGGGCCCGAAAGGAGGGCTGTATCGGTGAACTCTGAGAAGATCTCGGGGAACAATTCTTCAATGGAGCCTTGACCTTGTTGCATGATGAATGCGTCGTCTGGAAGTGGCTCGCCCAGCATGTTCTCGTCCATATAGCCGCGCGTGTCCATTTGGTTGTCGCGCATGTTGACCGGTGGCAGGACTGGAGTTCGCACATGTGGTGTTCTTGGCAGGGCGTCTTCTATGCGTTTGAGCACACTCTCGCTCTGCGACACTGCCGTTTCCGCGAGGTCCCAGTGGTGCTCCTCGTGATGCCGCCTCAGACAGTCGACTAGTGTCCGCGCGCTGGTCATGCACTGGCTCCGAACGGTCGAGTGAGTTGTCTGCAATGCGCAGCGAAGAAGTAATGTGACGGCAGACGTGAAGTGATGGGCGTTGTAGGGCATCCAGAATCCCATCAGATCCTGCTTGTGCAAGGACGTGACGAACCGCACCATATCCTCGGCGGCAGACTGGCACTCTAACAGCCATGAGGACGCAGGGTCACTTTCGCGCTGACTAATTTCGTGCCACGCTATTCGACGGAGCAACATCCGGACAGAGAGGTAGGATAGTTGCAGATTAAGAAGACCCGGGACTGGTGGTCTGCTCTGGAAGTCGCTCAGATTCAGCCATGCAGGTCGACTCTCCATCCAACGGTTCAGTTCGATTTCCGATCTGGAGGTTTGCTCTGCGGCGATGCTATCGTTGCCTGAACGGATGTGGTAGATTAGTGGTAGCACGTCGCCGACAATCTCGGTCAGGCGGCATAGGTGAATGAAGACCTCGGCGGCACGAGCGTGCCTGGGTGAGCCCGGTCGTCCTTGTGTCAAAAGCTCCACGGTCGGGAGAGGTACATCGTAATGACCTTTGGAGATATATGGCGGTGTGCCCTGAGCGAAGTTGAACCATCGGTCCTGAATCACGACACCCCACCATGTCTTCCAACGTATCCTTTTCTCCATGTCACTCAGCTTCCACTCGCTACAATCGTGGTTGAGGCCCATCGCATGCGACAACGCCACGGCACGGGCAACATTTCCCACATTGTGGACCAGACATCGCGAAGGCCGACCAGCAATGTTTATGCAGAGTGAAATTATGGTGGCCAAATCTCCTTTCTGCATATCCGCAACGTTGGATGCTACCGCTGCTTGCCAGGCAAAGTCCAGGTCCGGTCTGGGATATGATGCCAGAGCAGGCGAAAGATCCCAGTAGAATAAAGCATAAGCAATCAAATTGAGGTAGAAGGTTTGAGGCAGAGACCCTCTGTCCCGCAGCCTGGAGAGCACGCACTCCTCATCGGAGAGTGGGTAGCATGGATGAATGTTTTCATAATAGTTGGCCATCAATTTGTCCGCATAAGGCTCAACCTGGTCCGTAAGCTCCATAGGCAGATTCCTGGTGCAGTTGCAGTCGGTCGGACTGGGCCTTCTGGGCGGAATTGGGACATGATAGATTGCTTTCGTTGACTCCCGTCGGCCGATACCGGGCTGAATTGGAACATGGCCGGAAGTACCGTTGGCTTGAGGGAGATACTGGTCTAAGATCTGCGTGTCCCGCGCGATGACCGGGCCGACAATATGTGAGAAACCCTCGAGTGACCTCTCGTCGGGGATGAGAGATCGATGAACGAACCCGACTTTGGGGGAGACGCGATCATCCTTCTTGGTGGTGGCAGAAGAGCAAGGGACGCCGTGCATGCGACAGAGTAAGCAAGCCTGCCCAGGCACTTCAATAGTACATCGTGATCGACGCTTATGGCAGCGGGCACAGGCCGGATATTTATGTGATCGGTATGGGCGAGCAGTTTTCATGGCTTGCGAGCGTCGGTCCTGCTTCAAGCCCTGAGTATGTACATTTGGCGAGGCGGCCGTGATAGGAGTGCCTGATTTAGGCGAAGGTGAAGTCGTTGATTCGGGAGTCAGGATCTCCGGGGCAGATTGAGGACGGTCACGTGAAGTTTCAACACGTGCCGCCTCGTTATTCGTGTCTTGGATTCTAATTCTTTTTCGTGCCATCATGCTGATTCAGCCTGGAGATAAGCCTTCTACCTCGAGCACATTTTCACATCTTCCTCTCTACTCCTTCTTGGACTCGGCAGAAGACATATCAGTTTCGCGAATGTGCAGCTGACCATTATAAAAGAACTTCCACTCTTTGGTGCTGGTTCCCGTCTGAGAATCTCAGGCTTCCAGATGACCTCCGGTGAAGCCATGCTCCGGACAACGCGCACATTCATTGGAGGTTGACTTCGGTGCTAGTCAAGAGGCGTACCGAACAATTTGATACCAAAAGAATCCTTTGGACCTTTTCTGCTAGCAATCTAATGCGGGTATAATCCTATCATCAGGTCATACTCATACACTCCGCTTGCTAGACGCAGGTACGAGCACCCGAATCACAGGTCAAGTTTCGCGATGAATATGCGTGCTCCAACCAATAATCACACGTCTTTGCCGACATCCCGTCCGGATCTGGCTAAAAAGTGAGGTTCAGCAACCCATAGATTCAATGGGTTTCCCGACGGTGGGTCAAGACTTCCTTGCTATATCTTTCAGCAGTTGAGACCGCAAGAGGAAGTAACACAATCCATTTACCTAAGCACCAAAATCATCCCGATCCACTAGTCGATCACAGCCATGGCACCAATGATTGAAGATGCCGTTCCCAATGCCGTTTCATTTGCAGCCAAATCCATTGATACACCTACTCTATATAGCAATGTCAACGAGCAGGAACTACAGTCCAAGGCGTCCGCTTGCGTGGCCAACTTTGGCACCAAGTTCGAGAAGGACATCATCACAGGTAGCAAAGGCCTGTATGTCTTCACCGCCAGTGGCCACAAGGTAGCCGACTGGACATCCGGTCAGATGTCGTGCCTCATCGGACATGGCCATCCAGAGATTGTCTCCGCAATTCATACCCATGCAGCCAACCTGGACCATCTGTTCTCCGGCATGCTTTCTCCGCCTGTGATCAATCTCGCTCAACGGCTCACCTCCATGCTGCCGACAGGCCTGGACAAAGCCTTCTTTCTCTCCACGGGCGGCGAATCAAACGAAGCAGCCATCAAGATGGCCAAAGTCTACACAGGCAAGTTCGAAATCGTTGGATTGGGCGCCAGTTGGCACGGCATGACGGCACAAGCTTTAGGCACGCAGTACCACTTCGGCCGTAAGGGCCAGGGTCCGCTTATGCCCGGCATGCATATGCTTCCACCACCGAATGCCTATCGATCGATTTTCCGCAAGCCTGATGGCTCCTACGACTGGAAGACGGAACTCAACTATGGCTGGGATCTCATTGACCGGGCATCGTGCGGGTCTCTCGCGGCATGCATCGTCGAATGCATCCAGTCGTCTGCGGGCATGCACGTGTTGCCGCAAGGCTACCTGAAAGCATTAAAGAAGCACTGCGAAAAGCGCGGTATGCTCCTCATCGTGGACGAGGCTCAAACCGGCGTGGGACGATGCGGTGATCTCTTCGCCATCAACCATGAAGATGTGGTCCCTGACATTCTCACTCTCAGCAAGACACTCGGAAATGGATTGCCTCTGAGTGCTGTGGTGATGAGCTCCGAAATCGAGCGTGTCTGCACCGAACGCGATTTCTGCTTCTACACCACTCATGTCAACGATCCTCTACCTGCCGCGGTTGGGGACAAGATCCTGGAGATTGTAGTACGGGACAACCTGGTAGAGCACTCGAGGGCCATGGGGTTGCATCTGCATGCCGGATTGCGCAAGCTCAAGGACAGGTACGGCTGCATTGGTGACGTTCGTGGAAGAGGTTTGATGGCTGGATTGGAGATCGTGGCCGACCGAACGACGAAGGAATCGGCGCTCGACCTAGCGCGCAAAATTGCCAATAAGATGTATGAACTGGGCGTATGGGCGAATCTCAGCAGCCACGCAAGCTTTGGTGGCGTGTTTAGGATGGCGCCACCCATTGTCATCAGCAAGGAACAGCTGGACGAGGGATTGGAAATCATGGAGCGGGCTTTTCAGAGTACGGATGGGACAATGCCGTTGTACTGATTACCATGTACTCACCACTGATAGCGTCTGTTGAGCTGCTCATTTGTCGAGATAGATGCAGGAACTTCATGGTATAGACTCATAGATCACTTTGTCCAGGTGCTTCGAGGCGAACATATGGAACCCTTCTCAGAGGAGTCTCGACACAATGGAATGGTACCAGGGAGGGTGTGGCACTGGGTGCTCCTTCAAGGTGACAAATATCTGAGTAGGCCTGATCCTGCGCCGAAAGCTTCGGGTTGTTTGCAACCCTGCGGACATTGTAAGAATATTCGAATCCTAATCCAATAGCCGGACAAATATTTTCCGGGGTATGTGATATTGAACTAAGTACGCTTAAAGTGCCTACTGTACTCCCGAAAAATATCTTGGTGGTTCACCGTATAACTAAACTAAACCTTACTCGGCAATTTCAATGCTCAAAAAAAAATCACTAAACTATTCTCGGTATCAGGACTTACTATCAATATTACTTTGTCTCAGTTCTCAGACTGGGTATGCCGAATTGGTAGAGGCTACGCCGACCAAT
>JAVRRU010000013.1:0-14047 GCA_035928005.1 Exophiala sp. CCFEE 6388
GTAAAATTCGCTTAATTTAATATCGAGTAACTACTTTTATATCGACGCGAGACTTCCTAATATACAACAATATTTAATCGATATTAGTTCGCTAACTACTAATATACTAGCTATCGAATCGCGTTTAAGCTTACTATAGCGCGAGGACGATAACGATAATAATATAAAAGTATATTTTAATTAACTAGCTACTTAATTCCCTATTTATAGTCCCCGATTTCTCGAAATTAAAGATATAGTTACGAAGAATAGTTAGAGCTTCTCGAATCTTAAGAAATATACGAATAATTAGTAGAATATTATAAATATATCTCTCGACTTCGTTATAAAGATTAGGAAGAACCTTAAAATCTTCGTATATTTTCCTATAGCGTAATCTTATCTATTAGATAATATCGCGAGTTCCGCGAGCTTCTTATCGACTTAATTTTATAGTAAGGCTAAGTAAGATTAATATCGTAAAGATATTTTATAAATTTTAAAGTAGTACGAAGATTCGATTAAGCTTTATCTCGCGTAAGGACTACTATTTAATTAACTTAAAGATAATTACGTACGATTACGTATTCTTACGTAAACGCTAATAAGATACTAAGACTACTATTTTAATTTAAGAATTTTAAGAATTTACATTATCACTAAATACTAAAATAGCTAAAAGGTATTAAGTATAGATATAGTATAGTACCTATTAATTAGAATTTTATAGTTATATAATTTCTATAGTAATTACTATAAGGGAAATATTAATACGTAATAAAAAGCCTTATATAATATCGATTTCTTTATATAATTATATTTTATATACTAAATAGTATACTTACTTCTATACTTATTCTTATACTTACTCTTTTCCCTTATAATAGCGTAAAGCCTAATCGTTAGAGTCTTCGTAATCGTATACTCTAAAATATACTCTCGTCGTCGCTTCGCCGTATACTTACGATATCGCGAGATAAATAAAAGTATCGAAGTTCTTCGTATACTAATAACTCGTCTCACGATTCCTTCTTATTTACTTCTTTAGCTTATAAAAAGCTATCTTAATTAGATTAAAATTTAGCGCGTAAGGTAGTAGGAAGACTAATATTACGCCTCTCTTTCGATATATTCTTTTAATTAGCTCGAAGTAGTAAATAGTAGTATTATCGAGAAGTAATACTAAATACCTACCTAAAAAAGAGTTTATACTAATTAGGACTCTCTCTATAAATACCTCGAATCGCTCGACGATAAATAAGCCTTAGTATATCTCGTAGTCGAGCTACCCGTTAACTATAAGGGCTAGTAGAATACTTCACCGCTCCGTACGTCTCCTCGAGAGACGTACTTAATACGATATATCTCGTAACGATTACCCGAATTTACGATCTTTTATTCTTTCGTCGGCGGCGCTTTTATCGATAACGACGATTTACTTAGCCGTATAGTTAGCTATATTAGCTATAAATCCTATAATTAAGTTCTCGTCTCGCCTAGTATTTATATAAGTAATACGCTTATAAGTAATCTTATACTTTACGAGTACTCGGCTAACTATAGAGTAAAATATATATAGATTATACTCGTTAAGAAGAAAATCATAGTATTCGTCGAAATATATCGTCGACTAGTCCTTAAGAAAGGCTACTAGGTTAGCGACGATAGCGTTATATATAATAGGCGAACGTTTATTCTTAGAATAAAATTCGTCGAGACTAAGCTCCTTATTACGCTTTTAACGCTTTACCTTAATAATATAGGCCTCGAAGACGCCGTGAACCTTACTAATATCCTTCTATTTAGCTATTATCTCGAGAGCTAACTCGACCGTATCTTTAACTACGAGTAAAAACTTACGGTACTTCGCTATTACGAATACTACGATATATAAAACGATATTTATATTAATATAAAGCGCTAACGACGACGATTAATAGAGCAGCAAAAAGATGTTTAATTATATACGTTGTTGGTGAGTAGTTGCATAATCATGCTTACCGCCATTTCAAAAAGTTGGAGTTGCAACCCGCTCGGCAAACTTGACAAATTTACAAAGTTTTGCAAGGCACAGTACTGCATACCCTGGAACGCTGGCGGGTCTGGGGATCCTACGCCGCTCTCGTCCTTTTGTCCGTCCGGGCCAGATAAGGGATTTAAAGGTTCCCACCACTAGACCTTTAGCGTTTTCCCAAGACTTGGTGCAGACTGGGGGCTGCACAGCCCCCAGTACATCAACAATTGGCCACTTTCGCCCATGGTGCCCATCGTGTTGGCTGTGCTCCTCTGGGCTGCGCATGCGCAGCCTCATGCCAGAGAGTAGGTCCGATGCGTTTTAAGCATTGATGTCGGAAAGCAAATCATGTAGGTCTATGAGCAAGGACCAACAACGTCGAAAATGCTCGATCCATTGACCGCTCTGAGCGTTGCCTCTAACATTGTTTCCTTTGTGGACTTTGTGGTTGAACTTATCAAAGAAGCAGATACGATCTCGACCAAGGGTTCCGCTGCACGCATTTACCATGGCCGAATCGTCACCAACGACCTGATTAGCCTCACTGCATCCCTTCAAGCTCGCACTCCCGTTCGTTTTGCCTCCGACGAACCTTTGAAAGCCGAGGAGCAGGTATGGCCGCCCATGTGGTGTAGCGCCTCGCTCCGCTGACTCGTGGGCCTGAAATCTTCTACATACAAGATCAGGACGCAATGAAGATGAGCGCCAGGTATCACTGAAGCTGACAACATCTATGGCAGGCTCTAGACACTATTGTTGCACAATGCGACGAGGTAGCGCAAGAATTGATTTTGGTACTGCAGCGTTTGAGCATTGATCAACCAGCGAGTACATGGCAATCATGTCGCGCGGCATTGAGGACAGTTTGGTCGTCCGACAAGGTGGAGAAGTTGATGTCTCGGCTGGATTCATATCGACGAGAAACGGCCTTACGGATACTGGTCCTTCTCAATGCGAAAAGTGATGCGCAGTCTCGACGGCAGACAAAGATACTCGATACGTTGCAGCGCAGTACCAAAGACGTAGTGGAGGTCATCTCAATCACGTCCAGTAATGTCCAAGCGAACTTGGAGCAGCAAACAGCACGTATTATTCACATGCACGAACAGCAAGCCGCTGTGGGGAAGCAACAGCACGAAGAGATTATTGCAGCAATCTTAACATTACGTGATGGCAATACCCAAGTGATTGCACGGCCTAATACTGAGAAAGCCATGGTTGACGTTGAGGAGGCACCTTTGCGGATCCAAAAATCGTATACATTCCAAGAAGGTGTTCAATCAGAACAGCATTCACGACCACCTCGAGTGACACTAAATGACTTCGACCCAGTGTTGAAAAGGGTTCTTGATTGGCCTTTTTTATCGCCAGATCACCGATCGAGTGGAAGAGATATCTCCTGCTTATGAGAGAACGTTCCAGTGGATATTCCAGGACCCCAAAGAAAACGACAAGCCGTGGAGCAATTTCCTTGAGTGGCTGCAGTATGGTTCGGGATGCTACTGGATCAATGGCAAAGCTGGAAGCGGAAAGTCAACTTTAATGAAATACATTTTGCACGATATCCGCTCGCGGAGAGCTATAGCCAAGTGGGCCGCGGAGAATGATGTTGTGGTCGCCTCCTTCTTCCTCTGGAACATGGGAACACCCTTGCAAAAGTCGCAAGCAGGGCTCATTCGAGCTTTGCTGCTGGATGTTTTGCAAAGACATCCCGGTCTTATACCTACTGCCTTTCCTGGCCTTTGTCGCCATGCACTTTCTCACTCTTCGAATAGGCTGGCCGAACCATCGTTCCCGGAGTTGAAAAAGGCGATGTTGAACCTGGTCAACCAACCAACCAGCTCCTTACGAATGTGCTTTTTCATTGATGGTATCGACGAGTACGAAGGCGATGAAGCAGAGTTGATCGATTTGTTGAAGGAAGTCATGTCATGTTCGACGCAGGTAAAGATGGTCCTTTCCAGCAGACCGACTCCCACTTGCGTGGATGATCTATCAGAGTTTCCCTCTCTCCGTTTGCAGGACCTGACTCACGATGATATCCAAATCTACGTGGAAGACAAGTTGGACAAGCATCGAAACATGAAAAGGCTCAAAGTCAAAGAAGCTACAGCGGCCACAAGACTTATTTCAGACATTACAACCAAGGCATCTGGCGTGTTCTTGTGGATCGTGCTTGTTGTCAAATCCCTGCTCCAGGGACTTGTTAACCATGACCGCATATCAGACTTACGGCGACGACTAGATGTGCTTCCTGAAGGTCTTGAGAAGCTTTACGAGCATATGCTTCGCACCATGACACCGATATATCGACAGCAAGCCTCGCAACTATTCCAAATCGTCCTTGCAAGTATGGAGGTTCAGCATGACCAGCCGCTTACGGCTTTACAGCTAGCATATGCTGAAGACACAAATCCCAGGGACGCTATCGATGCTCCGTCCAGACTCCTGACTTCCGAGGTTGAACAAGTCAAATGCGAAGCCACCGAAGCCCGCATCAGAAGTCGCTGCTGTGGTCTTTTGGAAGTTCAAGAGAAGAATCGACTCGGTGCAGATGGTCTCACCTACAAACTTCTGCATGTCGGATTCCTTCACAAAACGGTCATTGAGTTCCTAAACATCGAGTCTCATTGGTCGACGATGCTTGACTTGAACACTGATACACTTTTCGATCCACACAAAACTCTTATGAGCTCCTGTCTCTTCTATGGGAAAACCGCCGATCTCAGGCGAACCGCTCCTTCAGCTGCAGTCGAGGGTCTTCCTGACCTCTGCCGAAGTTTCCTCATATACACAAGAAGGGTGGAAGAGAAGACTGGTGAACAACAGATTGACTATATGGATGAATTTGAGCATACTTTGGTCAGTCAGTCAATCCTCACCTCGTCCACGTCCGTACCTGAATCTTCACGGGTATGGAAATCCCCAACACATCAGATACACGGCTTGAACAAGAGGATGGACTTTTTGGCGTTACGATTTGGCTTGATCAGCTACGTTACTGGAAAGCTTGAAGACCGGCCTGGAATTGCCAGCAGTGCGCAGGGCAGTGCTCTTCTTCGTGAAGCGCTGTGCCAATTTGTCTTCAGCGGCAAGATCACAGAGGAACTAGGCACATACGATAGGACCTACTTCTCAGCGGATTCCGGTTGCCGGGAAACACCGTTGTACTGGCACGATTGTATCGGTATGCTTTTGGCTCATCGTGTCAATCCTAATGTGCGGCTGCCTGTATTCGGCGAAAGACCTGAGGATGGTCGGGATCTGTGCAGCCCGTGGGAGATGATGCTCGATCTTGCCATTGCTTTGCGCTCAGTGCACAAAACATTTTTGAAGGACTTTGAGTGGGCCAACAGCTGGAGCGCCTTGATCGCATCGACGTTGAAGCTGCTCATGTTCCAAGGAGCAGAACCGAATGCGGTGAGAGTGTCAAACATGTACTCAGGCTCGTCATCGAGCATCATCGAACGCCTGCTAACTCCATCCTGGTTCGCACCGGTTGGCTCGGCTCAAGCCTTGTCAGCTCCGTGTCGTTCAAATGTCGACAAATCTCGAGCAGAAATCATGGCTCTTCTGACGGATCGCAGCAGTGTACAAACAGAGTGGGTGGGTGGCAAGCTCATCATGCGTCAGTCCTTGCCTGGAGGTAGTGACTCCAGCAAAATGAAATCATTGCTTGGTTTCAAGAAGAGCTCTATGAGCACAACACCTACAGCATCGCCGACGCCCTCGCCGATGCCTTCACCTTTACCGTCACCCAATTCAAGAAGATCAGGCGGTACCCAAACCCCAATGCATGATCCCGCACAACATCCCGGCCGCACAGGTTGGTTAAAAAGGCTTCTGTCGAGATTGGCGGCATGACGGGTTACGATCTTGGTACTCACATCCGGCATTCAGCTTTGTGATGGCTCGTTTAGCTGCCTATTGTCGAGGAGGAAATACAAAGCGTGCCAGGACAGTCAGCTATGATTTGGTGTTTTTCCTTCTGCACATAACGAGGAATAGTTTGGAGAGCAAGCTAGGCACGGATACTGATGTTCATACTGTGAGGAAGCTTCATCTATTCTCTGACTAGGAGCATATTCCCCTGTCTACGGATTTCAGGAACCTCTTCGCAACGATGTCATGTAACACATTTCATGTAGTCCTTCAGGAACGAAAGATCGAAGATCCTCGACTACCATTGCCTAGACTTTGCTAGTGAAGCTATATCCAGAGCCTGAGCGAGAATCCCCCGGCTTACCCACGATGTTCATCTATGGCGTTCTGGTCGTCTTGGGTTCTCCATCACGTGGCAAATACCCATCGGTCAGGCATCTAGCACTTGCATTTCGGCGAAAACCTTGAGGAAGTTGGGCTGTCCACTACTGGCGGTAAGTCCTCCATCTGCAATGATAGCTACGGTGGTCATAAACACATTAGCTTAGGTTTGCACCGAATTCGCATGTTGAATTGTTGGTGGAGCACTTGAGAGTGTTCCAGGACTGGCACTCACCTTGACCAGTAATATAAGAAGCGTCATCAGACGCCAGAAACGCCACCACCTTCGCAACCTCACCTGGATGAGCCCCTCTACCCATGGGAATCACCTTCTCCAGCAACTCCAGCAACATTGGCGTTTCAGTGATAGGAGCGACCATCGGCGTGAGCATGAGCCCCGGACAGACACAATTGACTCTGATACCAGCACCTGCATGGTCCAGTGCCATCGTCCGAGTAAGGTTGATGATCCCGGCTTTCGACGAACCGTACGAGCCGAACCCATAGTCGCCGAATACTCCTGCCATGCTGGCCGTTGCAATGATAGCCCCTTTTCCTTGCTTCTCCATCTGAGGAATGGCGAATTTGGCCAGATAGAAATACCCGAACAGATTGGTGTTGATGATCTTCTGGTAGAGTGCGGGGTCTTGGTCAACGACGCTGGCAGGGGATTGGCAGAGACCAGCGTTGTGGAACAGGATATCCAATCGTCCGTAATGCTTGATGCATGCTTTGATAGCGGCTTCGCAGTCTTCCGGGGCTGGAGACGTCGCATTGCTGGAAGTGAGCGTTCGGACTTGGCAGGCGCTCGAGGATGGAACGTTCTTCGAGGTCGGTGATGAAGACTTTGGCGCCCTCGTGGATGAAGAGTTGGGCTGTTTCGAACCCGAGACCACTTGTTCCGCCGGTGATGAAGACCACTTTGTCCTGGAAGCGAGACATGACGGCAATTCCTTGAGGAGAACGTTACCCCCTACAGGAGGTCTTGGTGGTGCTCTTTCGCAGGATCGTTGGCGGGGTGGACGGTGAACACTTGACTGGCAAGGAGGAGACTTTAAAAGAATAGCTTACAACGTTAGAGCGTACTGTACAGGTCGAGGATATCCATCCCTTTATACCCATGCTCAAGTCTCATACCAGTGGAAGTGAGCTGAAATCTTGATCTTGGGTTGTTTCCACAATCAGAGCTGACCTGTACCTCGTCGAATGTTGGCTGACGAGCGTAGTGCCCGTTGACCATCGTCTGGCCTGAATGCAACCTCACTGGTTGTTCGATCTTTGTATAAGTTGTCCACCCCCTGCCTCTGCCTCTCTTGATTACCTTGCATATGTCACGTGCACCAATCAGGCAGGTTAGCTGAGTCGCACCTCATGTGCGCCTCGTACGCATCAAACTCCTTACGAGTTGGACGTACAGCATCTTAACAATAAAAGCCCTTGAGGTCATGATAAAAGGTCTGGAGCCGGATTGCAGAGCGTCTGAGAAGCTGCTGTGAAGAGTGATAACTGGTGCATGATGTGCCAGCAACTTTGACATATGATCGTCATTGGTTGGTGCAGATTAAGAACTTCAGGTAACAAAGACGGGTATAGGTAATGCGACGGTCTGTCCAGTTCTCTGTCATTGACGGTACGGAGGCTCTATCCTCCTGGTTTCACAGAATCAGGATCATGAGATGGAAGGTCGGGGAAACAATGTCCGCACTGTGGCTTATGAAAGCATGTGCTCGGGATGGCGAGGCTGTAAAGTCCCTGCAAAAGAGCGAGATCTCATTGGCTCGCTTGAGATCATGATTTCCTCATCTGGATGGCGTGATCCGCTTCGCCGACTTCATCTCGCTCCATCAATGTCTGGACTTCCCCAGACAAGCCTCATCTTTCACAGGCTAAGCCGCTTTCAGGAATCATGATGGCCAGGTGCCACTGGATCTGCACGTCCAGTCTAGCTGTAGAATGGTATCGCCTTCGCTTTAATGATCCGACACCCAGCACCGCATGGTGAACTCAAACCTAACCTCGTCTGGAAATCCTGACGGTCTTCCACTCCGCTGTCTCAGCCAGAAAAACATGAAACCACCACCAGAGGCGGGCTCGCACTCACACATCAGGGTTCGAAGCTATGGAAAGTGCATCACAGGTCCATAACTTCTAAATCCGAAAGAGCACACTATTCTCGTTGTGGGAATGCTGAGGCTCTGACGAAAGGGAATTCTGAGATTCTGCTGATCCACACTTGCCCGTTGCAAGTCGGAATATCCGTGCATGCATGGACACAAGACAAGGCACATGGTCTGCCTACAGGATGATATGCCAGGCTACCAACCAGACGAGCGCAACGGCCGATTGCCACTACCTGGCGTGCTTGCTGCTGTTGAGGGTATCAATCCAAATTAGGAGATGTTGACGGTGGAGTTAGAGTGCATGGAACATGGCATCCCGCCCAGAGTGGAAATGTTGCTACTGCTGCGCCATGAAACAAGTGCGTGGCACTCATGAACTCTGCTGCGAAGAGGTTATAAAATGCATGACCGAAAGAACATTGCAAAGTCATAACTCTTCCATCTGAATCCTTCTGAGCAACCTGTGCAAGACACCACTTGAAATCACCAAAAAAGCCATCACCTGAACGCAATTCCAGGTGAGAGCCCTGCAGCTTGGAGTGACTGTTGTCAGACGCTAATGAAAAATCGCAGAAGCCATGTCGACATCTCGCTCCCAAAACTCTCGCGCCATGAAAGAATTGGTAGCCGGCATGGATAGGTCCAAGGACCCGGTGTTGAGCACTACGGTTACGGGGAACAAAGACCAGCTCCAAGCAGAGCTTGATGTGCTCCTCCGCTACAGCACAAAGGCCGGGGCAGAGGATGGACGACCCCAAAACCAAAGCGACCATTGGAAGGGAGTGCAGAGACCCTTGGATCGAGCGGTATCATGGCATGGCATGTCGTCGTACAAGGGCAATCACGAGAGCGGACATGATGGGCCAAACCCCAAGAAGACCAGCGGGGGATCCCTCCGAGTCGAAAGGTCAAAGAGTGTGTGAGCTAGAGCGGGCAGGATCGGACGCTGGCATAAGCATCCGGAGATGGGAAGTGAGAAAGCTTTGCGCGATGTATGAATACATTGAACGTACAAGAATATTCTTACTCTAGACCGGAGTCAGCGTGTCAATCTCACCAGCGATATATCCTCACTCGTGTGCGTAAGAGATATGGCACATCTAGCCACTCATTAAGACGTCTGACATGTCCCTTGACGTGCACTCTCCTATTGACTGTAGTAGGTAGGAGTAATCGGTCCGGTCACCATGCGGGATTGACGGATCTGATGGCAGACCTGTGAAAACACCGAACATGTCGTCACCATGGGACGATCGTGCTTGCGACGATGTCATCCCGAAAGAGTACTCCATAGATGCCAGGTTTCTTCTTGACTCCCGAGCGATTATCGACGTAGCACGAAACAAGCGCCAGTCAGAGCTTGTGGTGGAGCTCTCAGACCTTTCAAACAACACCGGCACTTCCCTCACCTCCGTTGTCACATCATTCTGGGCAGAGTTTGCTCTCGAATTTTCGTTCCGTGCATCCAGCCGCATGCTCGGAGATCCCTCTCCGCTTACCAGGCCAGACAGTAAGCCGGCCACGAGAACCGTACGATCACCTATAGACTGCTTCTCTCTAAGCGGTTCCGCGGTTCCAGAGGCCAGGACATTATCGGGCATTGTTTGATCCAAAAACAGGTCGACCATCGATGAATAGAAGTCACTGGAGGAAGAAGTAATCATCGTTGGGACCATCTTAGCAGCTGCACATAGCAGCGATAAAAATTTGTCCCTTTCAGACATATTGATCACAAATACGATGTTCTGTACCGGTAAGTCAAGGCGTTCGATGGCCATGGCCAGGACGCGTGGCAGGGTGACAGGCACCAAACCAGCAATATCGAGAGACAGGGAAAAGCATTCAGGACAAAGCTGGTCCCATCCCACTTGTGTCCGCAAAATAGCCACTTGTCGTGTCTTATGCTCCAGGTATAGGCAGGCAAGAGCCTGGGTGATAATCTCGCAATGTAGTGGCTGTGAATGACAGTATACTTCTAGACTGTGGTCAATGGATCTGCGGTTTTCGCTCATAAAGTTGTACAATTCAGCTAGGTTGGCCAGAATCGTCGATCGAATAGTAGTGCATCTGCGTACGTGATCGTATACGTGCATTGCGGAAAAAGTGTGCAAACCGTACAATCTGCTGAGAAGGGTCGGCCGGTTACGCTCGGGATAACTCAATAGGCAAGAGATCGCCAACCAGTGTGCGGCTGTCTCCGTACTTTCGCTGATCATGCGACTGGGAAGTCCGTTTGGGCCGGAAAGCTGTCGGTGAATTTCTTCGAGATCTGGCCACGTCCATCGAACCGCAAACACTGCCTTTTTCTCGCCGTAATGTGCAGTAAAAATGCGGTACACTTCATTCACGAGTATCTTAGTAACTTCTAGTCGTAGTGGAGTTCGGGCCGACCATGTACAGCCAACTGCACTAAGTTTCAAGCGAGGATCAGGGGCCGAAGCGTCTGATGACAGGGCGTGAAGGTCATTGAAGATCAAGGAAAACATGTCGAAGGCTTGATCGAAAGCTCCGAGCGCATGTAGGATGAATGCGGCGTGGAATCTGCGGGCGATGAACTGGTCATCCCCCTCCTGCGCTTTGCTGGTATCAGACAGCGTGAGTATCCATGAGCTGCTCATGTCATATGAAGGTAGTCTTTCGTGAAAAGAAGTTGGTGAGGCGCTTGTGGCACCCAAACTCGTCTGATCCGGCAGGTCCAGAGGCGCTGCTCGCTCGGATTGCATTGCCGTTGCATCTTGATGTATGGGTACAGTGGCCTGCGACACTGGCTCTGAATTGTAATCCGCAAGAATTTCATCGTCCTCGAGACCACTCAGAATTTGAGACAGATCAGGCTCTACACGTGTGGGATGGGTAGGTCGGAGTATCGGTGATTGCTCTTGCCATGGATCGAGGGTTGGTTCGGGTTTCAGAGACGCTGCTTGAGGGCGACTTATTTGGGCTGTGAGACCAAGCTTGGTCCTCATGCCATCCAACTGAGGTAGAGTAATAGCCAAGCCACAGCGACTTTTTATTTGGGCGATCATTTGGGCACGCGTTGCGTCAGTCTGGTGCAAATGTTGCAGCAGAGGCTTGATCCGGTCAAGTTCTTCCTCGGTAAGTCTCCCGTTGTAGCCAGACGTGCGGCCATCTTGCTTGATGATTTTCAAACCCGATAGTTTACTCTGCCTTGTTCGCGACATTGTGTAAAGGTTTCTGATGTGGCAGTCCGCAAGTCGCTACAGACGAGTTGAGAGCAACAGTGAGGACACCGACACTCATGCATGCTTTCCGGTCACGGAAGTCGCAATGGCACCTCCCAACGATTGAGGCCGGATGGGCTTTTCAGGTTATAGATTCAACCTCAGCCGCAGCCTTGCGCGTGGGGTCCAAAGGTCATTATTTCCGAAAGGAGAATAGCACGTTTTAAACCCAGCGACCCCCACGTAATCAGGTTCTACGACCAGGGAGATCTGAGCCGGAATAGCCATGGCCGTCGAGTCTTCCAGGAAGAGTGCTTTGCCTGGAAAGTGCTGGCCTTGGCGTATTCAACATCACATTGATATCGTGCATAGTTGAAGCGGTGCGAGACTTCTTTGGAGGTTAAGTGTAGAGAAACACGAGGACGCAAAAGGCTCTTGCGGGGAGGTTGACAACTGCCACGTCAACCGCCGCAAGGTGCCGTCCAGATACTCTTGGCGTATGTCATTGCAACTAAGCCTTAGCTAATCTACTTCAACATCCCCTACTCCCTTACGGTAGGTAGTCATTGTGTCGTCTTGTGCCGCCACCAGGCCAGGGTCACAGCAAGAACTAAGATACTGTCTGATGTGTCTGATGTATAACAGAGGTCCCACCTGGTAGAATGCTATCGTGCGATTAAAGCTTCACCATACGCGGCCTTGGTTACTTATTTGGCGCTACGCTACGGAATCGGCACGAACACTGTATACCGCAAGTGCATTAGAACTTTATCAACACAACCACCCACTGATATGAAGCAGAGACGCCAGAAACCTGACAGTAGTGTACCCCTGTTTCGTAAGTCTGCACAGGACGTGCATTGTACCAAGAGCTACAATGTCTCCCAATGGCTTCGGCGCTCTCCCTCGCAATGCCTCAGAGGCAATAAAGCCATGGAAAGTCGACGTCCCGCAGCAAGACCTCGACAAGCTAGCTACACTGCTCAAATACTCCGAACTAGCCCCTCCCACATATGAAAACTCCCTACCAGGGCAAGACAGGCGGTTAGGCGTACGACGGGACTGGCTGTCATCCGCAAAGCATTACTTGGGAGACCGATTTCAACTGGAGAAAACATGAGGACCACATCAACTCATTTCCTCATTTCAAGGTCCCTATACACGACAGTCTCGGGGAGTTCGACATTCACTTTGTAGGGGTATTCTCGGAACGTCAAGATGCCATACCCATCATGTTTCTCCATGGTTGGCCCGGAAGTTTCCTCGAATTCCTCCCCATACTAGATTCCCTTCGTTCTCAGTATACCCCAGAAACACTACCGTACCACCTCATAGTCCCAAGTTTACCAGGTTACACATTCTCCTCACCACCACCTCTAGACCACGACTTTCGCGCTGACGACGCCGCACGAATCTTCGACAGCCTCATGTCGCTTCTCGGCTTCAAATCCTATATGGTCCAGGGCGGAGACGTGGGTGGCCGTGTTGGTCGTATCATCGCATCAGACTACCCCAACTGTAAAGCCCTCCATCTGAATACATGCCCAATGTCGGACCCCGAACACGAAGTGATCAAGAGTCCAATCGATGCCGCGGAGAAGCAAGGTCTCGAAAGGCACAAGTTCTTCCTGCACAATGGTACTGGCTACGCACAGGAACATGCCACACGTCCGAGCACAATAGGCTTCGTGCTATCCAGCAACCCGCTCGCACTCTTGTCCTGGATTGGTGAGAAGTTCATGGACTGGACAGACGACGATCCTTCACTGGATGTGATCTTGGAGTCGGTGACATTGTACTGGGTCACCCGCTGTGCAGCGACGAGTTTATGGTCATATCGCCAATTCTATGGGCCGAATGCAGACAGTCATGGGTCGAAAAAATGGCACCTCGATATGCCATTTGGCTTTTCATGGTTTCCGAAGGAAATCAATCCACTTCCGAGAGCATGGATTGAGACGACTGGAAACTTAGTGTTTTTCAAGCGGCACGAAAAGGGTGGGCACTTTGCGGCGCTGGAGAGGCCTCGGGAGCTGTGGGCTGATGTTGAAGAGTATTTACGAAGTGTTAAGGACGTCTTCGGTCCTGATCCAACCTGAATAAGGACGAAGTTGTCCAACAGAATGGGCAATGTCATGTGCCATTAGCGATAGCATGTTGGTTCGTCGGACAATGGTCCATCGTGAAGCTAACGATCTGCTATGAACCAGCCCCGACCCCAGCCCACCATATCGCTTCTCAGACCATGCCCAAGCATATGTCGAGCTCCGGGCTTGAAAAGGAAGCTGTGAACCTCACCAGCCATAACCAAGTGGACTACCACGTGTTGTCCCCATCTATCATCTCATGACCGATAGTGGTTGAAAGTCCCGTTGACAGCAAAAGGGCAAGTGTTATCAATGCTCGCAATGCACTGCTCCCCACCACTCCACCGTGACCTGCATCGTAACAGCATACGCGCCCCTGACACCTCACCCATATCTCATAGG